>JABUQX010101041.1:0-34490 GCA_015478945.1 Trachelipus rathkii | reverse complement strand
AACTCAATTTAAGCCAAATCTCACCCGATCGGAAGCCACCAACAAAGGTGTAAGCGCAATATCGGCGTCGACCCTCGTTGATACCCCTTATATACATCCTAAGACTAAATACCCTGTTTCGCAGGCTATTAACCTCATAATAGATAATATTCTAAGTGTTCAGACCGAACTCATCCCTTCAATCCAAAAGGGGTCAACTCCTCAATGGCCTGTATACTTATATATTTAAAATACTAATAATAAAATTATTTATTTTCTTATATATATATATAGTATATAATATATAGTTATAGATATATATAATAGATATATAGATATATATAATACTATATATAATAATATATATATAAATATATAATATATATACTATATAATAGGTAATATATATAAATCATATATAAGATAATATATATGTATATATATAAGTATAATATATAGATATATATATATGATATATATTAAAATATATATAATTATATACTTATAATATATATATTATTAAAATATAATATATTATAATATATACTACATATATTATATATAATATAATTATCATTCATATATAATATTATATATTAATATATTTATAATAATATATATATAATAATATACTATATATAAAATATATATATATTATATATAGATAATTATATAATATATATACTATATATATATATATATATATTATATATAATATATATAATAAATATAATATATATTATTATATATTATATCTATAATATTATAACATTTTTATCTTGGTTTGTTTCTAATTTCTATATTATAATAATAATAATAATAATAATAATAAAATATAATTAATAATAATAATAATATATAATAATAATAATAATACATAATAATAGAATGGGAGAATTTAAGAGAAAGTTAAGTGAATAAGTTTATAAGGATAAGTATTAAAGACGCTCGTGGGGCAATCGTTAGAACTTGAAACAAGTGGAAACTAACAAATCTAGAACAAAGAAGGAGCGTTTAGCCAGTCAAAAAGATACTTGGGATTGCTCAACTATTAAGTTAGAATGTTAACATGATGGAAGAGGAAGGAAGTGTATGAGTGAGAAAGAAAAATATAACATCTCAGGAATAGCTGAATGTGGTAAAATGATAAAGAACGATCGGCAAGATGTGATTATTGATTTGGAAGTTGGCTTAACAAGCCTTTATGCGGTTATAGTTCCGAGGATGAGGAGAGCAGTAATCAGTAGCATTAATAGGGAGCATGATAAAGCACTAAGATATTTAGGGAATAGTTTATGAGTTCTAAGGAAATATTATGTGATATGTCGGCAGATGCAAATCGTGGAGTGACTGAAGGGATAATGTGCAAAAACAAATAGTTAGAATGTAGAGATTGTATTAAAATCTCTACATGAAACATAATGATGAGAAAAATAAGAGAAGAATAAATTGTGATTTAGTTAGAATTGCACTCTATGATAGGTTATAAGGACCTATGCAGTAATTAGTTATATATGGTTAGGGAAGCTTCGAATGAATAAAAATTAGTTAACGCAGTGGAAGGCGTGTTATAAAGAAAATGGAATAGAATTGATTGATTATATTAAACGTATTGACGGTTGGTTATGTATACTTGTTATAAATTTGTAAATGGATCGTTATGAAAGACATAGAGTGGGGTGCAGATTTATGGTTAAAATGATGGAGAATGCGGTGATTTTGATTTGTGTCGATCTGAAGATGAGAGAAGGTGGTAGAAATTTAGCAGGCTTGTTAAAGAGGTTGAAAGTAACTAGATAGAGGTATGTTACGTCTGAGAAATGTGGATTATGGTTTGAAGTTGCGTTAGAGGAGCAGCTGCACAGGGTGAGTTTAAATATCTAGAATATTGGATAAAGGGAAGCATATCAGAGTAGAGAAATTGAGTTTGAATGGCAGGAAAGGCTGATTCAATAAATCCTGATGAGTAAAAGACTAGTCTAGTGCCCTCTACAATGAATGATATGTTTTTATAGTATCGAACTATGTCTGGAATAAGATGTAAAGAATCTAAGACAATGAATTTCGATGAATCTTAGGTGTGTGTTAGGTGGTCTGAGAAGAATTCATAAAATGAGAATGAACGTATTAGTAATTTTTTGTTGAAAAAAATGGGTAAAAATGAGAGAATAAATGAAAGTACTTGAGATCGTTTGGTCATTTGACAGAGGGTGGTGTCTGTTAAGCGCATGTATAATAGCGAATTTTCTGAGAATTAACGGCCTGATATCGAAGAAAAAGTGCAGTTCATCAGTAAAGAATACCGAGAGAGGAAAGTAGATTGTTCAGAGGCGAGAAGAAGTGCTAAAGAGGTAGTATGGTTGTGCCACTTGCAAGAGCAACCCCACATCTGGACAATGCCATCAGTAATAAGGTCCGTCGCTGTCCGTACAGCTCTAGGGTGATTTTCTGACTGCGAGAATTCACTAAAATGATAAGCGTAGACTGGGCTGTTTTCCACTTGCTCACATCATTCTCGTTACTTTTCGTTCCGGTGCATATTAATCACCCTTACCCCTCCTGGGGAGATATAGGATATATATGATTGACAATATAATAATAATAAAAACAATTAATAATAATAATAATAATAATAATAATAATATAAATAATAAATAATAATAATAATAATAATTAAGAATAATAATATATAAATTAATAATAATAATAATAATAATAATAATAATAATATAATAAAATAATAAATTATTTAAAATTATCAATAGAGTCGAATCAGCAGAAGCAAAACAATAAAATAATATTAATTTAATAAATAATAACTAATAATAATAACAATAATGAATAATAATAAAATAACACCAAAATGCTACTAATAATAATAATGAATAAATAAAAAAAATTTAATCTCTATTAGTAATATAATAAATTTAATATTAAAATCCATTAAAGTAATGTTTCACTCGACCTAAATATTCTATATATTTGTTTTAAGTTTTTATATCTTTAACAAATTTTTAATATGGAGAACATGGACAGGCATACAAAACTCTAATACTTAATTTGACTCTTAAATATGATGCAAAAAATATAATCCTTTCTCCAGTTTCTGGTGTATAATATTTCCTTCCTTTAATCAGCCAAAATATTCGCAGAAATGGGACGAATACGATTGAGAAAAATATGACATTTTGCCTGAGACGATGACTATTTCTCTCATCACAATATATATATAAATAATATAATATATAATAATATAACTATTATATTATATATATATAATAATAATAATAATATATATAATAATATACAAAATATTATTATATTATATATATATAGATATAAATTAAATATATATTATATATATATAATACAATATATTATAATAATAATATATATAATATAATTATATATATATATATATATATATTATATATAATATTATACATACATTATATAATTATATATATATAATAATATTATACATAAAGTATATACAAATAGATTTACACACTTTGAAAGACTGTACTTCACTTTATTAACAACCTTATCACTGTAAATCTTAAATTTCCGACTTACATGTAATAAAAGATATCATGGTTCAGCAAAATGTCACAAATGACTACCGCCATGTCCAGACTACACGGAAACTGGATAATGATTGCAAACACACGAAAAGTTTATTTGAATGTCGCGAAATTGTCTTTCGATTTCCAATTTCAACGCATTACCTTACTTAAGTATTGGAGCAAAGCTCTGTCTCTTGAGAATCCCCAAAAAAGAGTCCTATTGCGAGTGAAATCGGGGAACCGCAGAGTATACTAAAGATTAGGCAACTATTGCTTACGAAGGAATGAGCTATCGTCTCGAAAACTTCGATATATGTTATTGTCTGGATAAAACTGATCACACACAAAATTCAATCTCATAAATATCATATAGGGGACCTTCCCCGAGAGACGTAGCTCAATATCCGCTTAGCCCTCTCAGCTTCGAGAGGAGATACTAAAAGACGCTTAGCTACGAGACGTGATAAACGTTAATCTTTGCTAACTATGATAACATCAGCGTCGTGACCGCGCCAACACATACATATTATTTTATTAATTGGAAATATCTCATTCCGAGGGGAAGCAATCTGAGTCGAAAACGATCCTGCAAGGGCGTTTTTTTATGCACTCCGACTCTGTCTTCCGCCGTGGTTCCTCTTCGCATCCGGTTCTGACTCCGACTCCGACTCGAAAATCGATTCCTGAAGGGAATCGAACTTATAGATAGGCTAAATTAGGAGGTGTTAGATGGTGACGTATAACCTCATTGATAAGCAGTTTAGCATAAACCCCAGGGGGATGCGCCCCCTGTAACACCTTAAAATTAATCGTAGAAAGCTGAAACTCGTATCTAAAATCAATAATTACTCACCATCAATAGGTTAAATAGCTATCTGCATATTCAAGAGGGGTCCCCCAGGCCCCCAAACGCTGGTAAAATCTATACACTAAACAAGAAAACTTTAAACACTGAATAAATACCGAAATGCTCGATAAATAATGAAAAAAATAAAAAAAAATAATAAAAGATGAAAAATAAAATTTTAAGAAATTAAAAAAAAATCAAAAAAATTAAAAAAATTAATAAAAATATTAAAATAAATAAACTTTCTTTAAAAGTCTATATTTAAACTTAACAAAATTTACGTTTTTACATCCCTTAAATCAAGTAAAACTATAAAATAAATCAAACAGCCCTCCTCACGCCTTCCGTGATCTAATTGATCTATTGATTACTTGATCATTGATTCTTATCCTAATTATTTCTCTATATAATCAAATTTACAAAAATTGTAACTTTACATTACCCTAAATCAGTAACACTTTTGTACCCTAGATCAGTAACACTTATCTCTCCAGATGTCATGCATGAGCTATTGGAATCTATATCATTGATCTATTGATCTAAATTATTATCAAGTTAAATTTTTTACTAAATCGTAAACGTTTTTACACAACCTAAACAGGAAATCAGTAAAATCAAACCTACATCCAACTACCTCCTGTCCATGAGATATGTCTAATTTATTGGTTTAGAAACTAATTGATTTCGTGATCTTTTTATCTTTTAATTTTTACTAAAATTTAAACAGTTTTTACATTACCCTAAGCGATTGTCTTTCCTTTATCAGAAAATCCAAAACACCATCCAACGACCTCCTGTCAGTCTTGATCTATTGATCTATTGATCAATTAATCTATTGATACTATTGATCTAATTTGATTGAAATCAAAAATTGTTACAAAATTTGTAACTTTTAATCACCCCTAAAATTCATGAAATCTGGAAAATCATAACCACCGATCCACTTACACCTCCGTCCAGACTGATCTATTGATCTATACTATTATCTATATTTAAGCAATTTTTACTAATAATTGTAACGTTTTACATATCCTAAGCAGTAAATCATAAAACATTAAAATAAGCGGCCATGCAACTCCGCACCTTTCATTTTATACTAAATTTTATTATCTACATGATCATATTCTTTGATTAAGTCAAAATTTTTACTAAATTGAACGTTTAACATACATAAACAGATAATCAGTATCAACACCATCCTCGTCCCCTCCGTTCAATCTTATGCAATTCTATAATCTATATTCTATTAATTCATGGTACATTTCGAGTATCATTTTGTAAACATAACATAAAATCAATTTCTTTATACAAAAATCAACGAATATATGTTGACGTAACAAAGTTTCTACATCAATAAAACTAACATAGCATCATCTGAACTATAAATATAACCCATACAAACACACCTTAAACATGAATACACTGTTAACGTAACAAAGTCCACACTAACAACAGCTAAAGTAACTACATGCCATACGAAGACGATATCTTATTCTACACATTCAGCATGTCTCTAACTAACAATGTTAATTTTACCATTAACATGGTAAGTATTTAACAAAAATACCATACCTGTGTAATATCTACAAAGCACGCAATACGTAAACGTAACAAGTTTCACATCTAATAAATCCAATCATACATTAACCAAAAATATATAACAACAAAATGACAACGACATACTGACAACTAAGCAAGAATAAACTTTAACATTAACAGAGGGGGAAAACTATCAACAGAAATAAACAACAAGGCAACTAGAAAAACATAACCATTCACACTTTATCAAACATATCCCAACATACATGTTATTTACATTAACCCAGAATATTAACAAAAAATTATCTCCTTACCTAACCATCCATAAACCTAACGCAAAAACAACCATAAGTAAATTCTACCCTCTTTAATCTTAACTAGCCCATACAACTAAAACAACATAACAAACCAGATTATAAACAGCTATCATACAACTATCAAGAATTATCATCTAATGACTTCAAGTCACATTTCGAAGTACTCATTTGAAGTAAAACTAACATAAAAACAAATCCTTTATACACTGATCAACGAATATATCTAACGAAACAAATTTTCATATTAATTAAGCTAACATAACACCACCTAAATAAATATAATTTACAACAACAAACCTAATACCCTTAAACAATGAATAAACGGTTTAAAATTAACAAAGTACCCACTTACATATAGTAAATAACTAACATGGCATATAATACGTAACCTATTCACACTAGTTTCTAGCTTATCCCTAACATATGTAATTCTATATAACTGGTAATTTTACAAAAATTTCAAAAGCATGTGATTAATTATCATATATCAAACGACAGAATACTCTAAAGAACAAAGTTTCCAATTCAATAAAGCTACATAGCTAACATGAACTAGATAATAATGTACTGCACTAAACCTAAACACAACTACACACGATAAACTGTTACAAACAAAGTCCACAACTAACAAGTAAAAGTAACTAACATTGCATGGAAAACGTAACCTATTCTACTTTTTCAAGCATATCTTAACATATTAACGTTAGATCTTACATGACACAGCTAAATAGTAGCCAAAAAAGATCATAACCTTCCAGTATCATACAGACCACGAATATATCTAACGTAACAAGGGTTTTTTACATAACATGGTACTATGTAACAGAAATTTATCATAACCTTATCCTAATATCATAATCCCAACAAAAATAATAGCAAACATAACAAAGTTTAACCAAAACATAACTAAAAATAACAATATTTATCCAATTAAAAGCTATAAAGATAAATCTAAAAAATATCATAGTAAAGTGTAATAGGTTACCGAATTTAAAACTGTAATTCAATAAATAAGTAAATCAAACCACCCTTATTTCCCCACCCATCCTTCCCACCGTCCATGACCTATGATCTATCGATCTAATAATTCAGGTCACATATCGAATATCATTTTGGATAACCATAACATAAAAAACAAGTTTCTATATATACTAACCATCGAATAATGCTAACGTAACAAAGTTTTAGATTAATAAAACCAACATACCATTACAAGAACTAAGAATATAATGCACAATGACAAAACCTACCACACCTTACGCATGAAAATAAACTACTAACATACAAATTCCATACTAACACATTAAAATACCTATTACAGCGTACAAAACGTTAACCTATTCAGACTTTTCAAGCATATCGTTAACATATCAATTAATTACTATTAACACTATTATTACGATCATTTCGAGTATCATCAAAAACATAGCATTAAAATGGAGTTCCTTAGATGCTAACCTCGATATAATGCTAACATAACCCAAGTTATCCACATAATAAAACTTAAACATAGCATCATAGGAACAAGAAAATAATTGTACAACGACAAAACCTAACCAAACTTACGCTCGAAAAAACATTCAACATTAACAAACTTCCACAATTAACAACAGAAGTAACTAACATGTCATACAAAACGTAACCTAGTCAATACTTCCCACGCATATCTCAACGTATTAAACGTTAATTTACATTAACACGTGAATATTTAACAAACAATTTATCAATAACCTTGTCAATTACATCAGCCCAACAATAAACATAAACTAACAAATTTTCAAACATAACATAAAATAATTCTTGAATAAATATATAAAAAATTCTATTAGGTTTACTGATTTTAAACCAGTAATCAGTAAATCAAACCATTCAACCCTCCCCTCCCCTCATGACCTTTTATCTATTATTATTGTGTTCATGTCACATTCGTTATTCATTTCTGATGTAGACATAACACAAAAATAAGTTCTTTAATACTAACCTCGAATATATGCTACACGTAACAAAGGATCGAAACAATTAAATAAAGTAAAATAAACAAACCTGACTAAGAAGTATAATTGTCCACGACAAAGACCAACACACTTAACTATGAATACACTACTAACATAACAAACTTCCGCACTTAAACAAACAGTAAAGGCTAACAGTTCGTAAAACGCTATAATTCACACTTCAAGCATCTCGCATATCAATGTAATTTACTTAAAACATCTAATAATTACAAAAATTAGGCATTAACTGTCTACATCACAATACGACAACATATAATTACAAGTAACAAAGTTTTACATCAACTTCGTAATAACAAATAACCTTACGTAAATATCATAAACCCAACGAATAATTGCAAACATAAACAATTTACACATTTATGTATTGGCAGCCCGAAGGGCTGAGGCCTACCCCTCCTTCGCAGGAAGCCCGCTTACACCTTCTGGTGATCCCCCTCTCTGGATCACACCCTTCCAAGCGGCATCACTGGTTTTTCTCTCGTCACGTTGAGTTGTTGCTTTAGACTTCTGGAAGGAAACTGTGGTGATGTGCGTAAGGTAAATTAGGATAAAGATGATCTATTACGTAAATTGTAACAGAGGCGATAGATCAAGAGTCAAGATACTACGGGTTAACTAACGAGAGGATTGAGAAACTGTAGCCGAGGTAAATGGGCGGAAGGAATCGAGGACCCGAAGGGGCTAAGAGCGACGTTATGCATATCAAGAGGTGTATTACTGTCGAAACCAATGTGAACTGGAGGAAGAGTTGTAGTTGGCAATCAGATTGCAGAATCAGCAGTTATTCAGGAGAGATGGCACTGTGAAGAAATGGAATAAACGGCTGACCTGGTGGAATAGCGGAAAATGAAAAATAGCGGAGGATGGCATGACCGCGAGCTTACGTGATCTGGAGTAAAGTATGGAATGCATGGGCGTAATATGCAGACGCGGGATGGAGGTTGGGCAGTGGACAGTATAGCTGAAGGAGGAGAGTAGGAGTCGTATGGGTCTTTTGTGAAACGTGGGGCGGAAGCTTTATAGGCGGGAGGTGCAGCGACGAACACTTGAGGGGAGTGATGCCAAAAGAGATACGCGAAAGATACGGTGGAAAACAATTTGTTGCAAGTTAGAGCAGAGGGGGAGGGACGGAGGGGCGGATGATGACGATGGAGAGGAGGTAAAAGCATAAAACGAGACGCTTGACTGGAGAGAGCAAAGAACGTAGTTAGGGGCAGGGATTAAAAAGGCATGATGTAAGGTGGGGGGAAACAGGGAGGTGTCAATGAGCTTGCGTGCAGGTTAGGATATGACTACGGTAGAAGCATGGGGAAAGATGACGAGGAGGGGGAAAAAGGTACTACATTGTCGGGTCAGTGTGGGATTAAACAGGGGCAGCTAAATTTGTGGTGAATATTACGAGTGAATGAAAATTAACAGTGATAGGCGGAAAGTGTGTGAAAGTATATAAAGGGTGAGATTTAAGCAGTTGGTTGACGACAGTGTTTACACAAGTTGTTGCGTGATGGCGGAAGGGTTAAGTGAGGTATATGCATGAAAATCGTGTTAGAGCACACGTTGTAAGTAATTTAAGAGGGGTTAAACAAATTTTTAGCTTTATTAGAAAAAAGGATTCAATTATTCAGCATGACACCACACTATAGATAAAGTTACTAAATTAGACATAGATAAATGTCAAAAGCCAACTATTGAATTCCATTAAAAATGCGTGCAATTAGACAGCGCTAAAACTGTTAGTAAATTGCGAACTGGTTTTGCTACTTCTGTTTGAGCAATATTTGCAAGTTTCAATAGAGGAACACAAACGTTATATTCAGAATGCTTGAAAAAAAAAATAGCCACTCAGTTATATCATAAAGAGACAAAAAAAATAAATCAAGAAAACTCAATATTTTAAGGAAGTCAATTCTACCAAAATAAGTTCATACAGAACTTGATTGAGATATTATTAGGAAGAATCTACTTAACAATACATTATTAGGATCATTTTTGAACATAACTATTTGAACGTGGCCTGCAATACGAAACAACAAATGATTAATTATATAATAAACAAGGATGGATTCCCAACTTTATGATAAGGAAGCTAGTATATCAGATAATCAATAAAAACAAAAGTGATGAAATTGCATGGTATAAATAAACATCCGATCAATATTAAGACAGCGATAGAAGCTATTAAGTATAATAATAACCATTTTCAGCTATTTGATTTCAATGGTATGAAAAAAACTAGCTTATTTATATTCACAAGCTTGGAATCAATTAGCAATACCGTTAACAAAACTCATATTTTAGAGTTCTCCAAATAAGATTTCAAACGTGATAGAAATGGTAAGGAAACATCGTGACTCTTTATAAAGATCTCTAAATGACTCGATATATGTGAGGAAAGTATTAAAAGAGAAAAAGGGCGGGTAACGCAGATAATATGTTAGATAAGTTTTAAAAGATTGTTTAGTTAAGAGAGCAAAGGTTTGTCAACAAGCAATGAGAGTATTGGGATGGAGTTGTAAAAAAAATTATTATGTGAATATTTCTGGAAATAGTAAATAGGATGGACGAGATAATATTTAAGCCTACCTAAAACTATCAATGCACTTTTCAACTGACATTATTGAAATTGCATTTCAATGAAAACTAGACCATTATGGTCTTCTCAGAGTCAATGCTTCTAGAAGAGTGACCGGTAAAAATCATTCTTTGAATTGATATCCATATTTAATAACAAAAAGATGTTAGGGAAAAATGCGTATCTATATGAAGAGATTACGTAAATTTGTAATGGTATTCGAGGAAGCAAATTTCTAAAGAAAAGCCTAATTATTAGAGCTCAAAAAATTTGTTCTAGTTTAACAGAGCCGCTATGTGACAAGCTCACATAGTATGTGTAACCGGGAGAAATTAGTAAAAGACAGACTACCAATCTGCCTAATCCTATTCATTAAAAGAGACACGTCGAGCACTTGTTAATACACCTCGGGTATATCACTATTAAATACGAATTTCTTCTCTCTATCTGCTTTTTGAAATAGGTGAATAACTCTGCAGAATGAAAAAAAACAACACCGCCTATATATATCAACAAGATGCTGAAAATCACGTTATAAAATACAAAATCTCTTATAGCATTTCAGCGGCGAAAATTCATGTCAATCGTTGAAACTCTCTAGGGCAAACACAAAAAGTACTTATTACAAAATGTGTCGCGTTTTTTAATAATAGTAAAGAAAATGGTTTAGATGGATACGCTAATGGTTTTGCTAATAAAAGTGCCAAAGCAGCACTAATTTATTTTAAAAACGTTCTTACAGCTGTCACGTAATGAAAACTCATTATGGCTCTGAAGCCAAGGCACACCTTATAAAGACACACAATATGCCAAAATTTAAAGTTGGATGAAACTCAATGATTTAGGAAGGGACACTCTAACAGGGACTGAGTTAAGATAAAGATCTCTGGCATTTTGTCATATCCTAGAAATCGTTGGCTTATTCGATATTTGAAACCTATTATTTTCTCGACACACATATCTAACCACATACCGTTAAAAACTCAATTAATGACGAAGATTTGTACACAAATGATCTGTATCAAGAATCTATGGCAACTTTGACGTGAAACAAAAATTGCGTGACCTTCTTTAAACGAGTTCTAAATCTGTATTAAACTAGTGAAGAATCCATTGAAGCCAATGCAAAAGGACGCTATCGAGTCTCATTACGAAGGTGTAAGAGATTTTTATGCTATTAAAAGAGCATCGCTCAGTGTTCCCAACTTAATGGAGGACAAGTCATCTGAGGATGGATAGTTAAAGACATGAACTAAGCTGGACATGATTAATCCATATAACTACAGAATACGTCCAACACAACTTGCTAAGGAGACTAAAAACTATCTAGATCAGACTCTCGATGCGTATATTCTAAAAGTTAGAATTTACATTATATGTAAAACACATTTATTTTTATACTGCTATCTGTTTATTATTATTGAAGTATTATCGAAATCATAGGCAGAATTTACCAATAAGTTCAAATGTAAGTGTGATAAATCTCCTTAGCCAATCAATACTCGTAAATTCTTTCACAATATTCAAATAAACAGGATGCTATTAAATATTATACGAATGGAGCTTAGAAGTTGTTACTTACTTTACTTAAAGGAAGGTTTTACGCCTTAATGTACTGAAATCGCAAGATAGAATATTTTAATATATTAACATACACAACTGCAAGCAATATCGGGAAAACACCATGACTTTCCATAATAGAAACAAACGGATGAAAGTTACGGAGATGTACAAGCAAATAAGAGGATGAGTTCCTTAATCATTCCGCCTATTCGATACGCTTGTTCAACTGGAACAACACAATATTCTTATGTACAATAGTGCTGAAATACCGTTAGACATGACATCAGCTCTTTAAGATTTATACAGATAATCTCAAATATGATAGGCAAATTATAGCGGAAAATAATCTCGTCTTATTCACAGAGTTTCTAAAATGCTGGTATTATGTGGAAGAAAATTTGACGCAAAAGGGCCGTCATGTTGCTCTGGAGAGTGTTAAAATGTGTGTGCTTGCCTTATTAGAGAGAAAGGATGTTGTATCCAACGTATAGAAACATTACTGGGCATATAATCAATAAAACAATATTCCACAAATTTCGATTGAAATAAATCTCTATATTTAAGCGCCATTGAACAGAGTAGTAATTAAGTTCATCATGTACTGCCCTCTGTGAATGATTGAAACACTCGTCAAGTGACAAGCGAGCAGTTATTTCTCTCAGAGAGGCTAAATATACGGTTAAAAACTCAATCTTTAAGAATCTCATACTCGTTACTAAAACATGTTGTGGAGGAAAATGATGAAAAAAAAATATATACTTTTTTAAGAGTTTCTAAGTTACAAAACCGTGTAAGTGGAGATAAACACAATATATAAGCAGAATCAGCAATTGGGCTAATTTTAGACGTTAAGAAACAACCTCTTTTTCATATTAAACAGATGATTTGCACAAACTAAATGAAATATTTGGTTATAATATAGAGAAAATAAATTATTGAATATTATCATATAAAAAAAACGTCATTTTAAAGACACTTCTAAATACTATTTGTTAATATATTCTACTTTTCTGCTTATTTGTTTGGAATTGTCATTTCAGATGAAACACATTATTTTTCTCAAATATGCTGAAGAAATACCGAATTTAAAAACTCATTTTAAGTATATATATTAATGAATAAAATTTCAAATGTTGGAATTTAGGAAAATTCGTACTATTTTAAGGAAGTAATTTTAGAAGATTATGGTAAATGGGAAAGTCTCAAGGTAAACGCGTAATGTTTCAGAAGGGTTACACTTTTTATTATAAAACAGGTTTTCCAACAACATAAATCTGCACAAGATATCTTGGGTACGTAGTTGAAAAAACAGTAGATATCTGCAAATTTCATAAATAGAAGCTCAATTAAGAAACATAAGAAACACGTATTAAAAGTTCACATATTTGCTTTTTCTGACAATCGTCCAGATTTACAAGAACATAACAAGCGCTCAAGTCCTAATATACAATTGTCTGCAGAATAAACCAGTTAGATAATACTCAATATTTAAGAAGAAATTGTTTACCAAAGTAATTTCAATGTTGAAATTTAGAAAAAATCGGTTACTTTTTAAGAGTTTAAATTCTGTAAATGTGAATTAGAAAAGCGTAATTCATTTAGATGTTAAATTTATTTATTAAAAATTAAAGTACTTTCAAAAAGATAATGAAGAATAATGTAGGGGTAATGTATGTATAAATGACAAATATTGAAATTTCCATTAAGTAATAAAACGATCAATTAAGTTACCAGCATTCTTTTTATTAGAATTCACTTTTATCTGATGTACTGTTTGAAATGCACTTACAATAGAAACACGATTATTTTTTCAAATATGCTGAAAAATTACCGTAAAAAACATCATTTTTAAGATTATACCAAAGTAAATTTCAAATAGTTTAAAATTTAGGAAAAATGACGTAACTTTTTAGAGGTACTAAATGTATGATTGTAATGTGAAATAAATTTAGAATAAGACGTTAATTTTAGAAGTTAATTATATATGTATGATATGTGAGGAAAGGAAGGGGATTTTTTAATTAAAAGACCAGGGTTTTCAGCAAATTAAGTGAAATATATATCTTGTGATGATATAAAAACAAAATGATGATAATGTTCTATTAAACTACCATGTTAAGACACCACCTCACAACACTTATTTAATCCAATATCATATCTCTGAACTTATCTATGAATTGCATTACCACAACTGAACACGATATAATTATTTTCGAAAGTGCTGAACATCTAACCGCTTATGAACAACTTCAGAATTTCAAGATCTTACACAATGATCTTCAGTTATTAGAACAATTACTAGAAAAAAATGCCGTACTTTAAAGATGTATCTAAATTATGCTCATGTAACAAATTTAAAGAACCAAACCAGCGGTAAGGCTTTAAGAGCTATAACATGTCTCATACTAAACACGGATTTCACCGAACATAATGAATATTGCGCCAGGAACCTACATATCAAAGAGCAACACAAATCATTGAAGAAATATTCAATTAACAAACTTATCATTCTATAGACATATACAAACACACTAATATAACCTTAAATTCACTCTTCGCCTAACTAATTAGACCTATGTACATTATCAATGACAACAACACTATGATTTATCAATTGAAACTAGGCAAAATACGGTTACTGAAAAAGCGTCTCATTGTATAACGAAGATATTACCCCAACTAGACATTATATACAAATCGTTTTGTAGAAATATAGATAAACTATTACCTCTCTACGCAGTTCGCCATAAATTGTTGTTAATGTGAACAATCTCTCACTTAGAAAGAGCGATAACTAATTCAGAACGATTAAACAATTCTTCTACTCGTGAAACAAAAAATGCACCCAGAGAAGTCTTTTGAACACTAATATGAAATCACATGTTACGGTCAGCTCACCTGGCTACTAAATAACAACAAACCTATATGGAAATATCATCTTTACAAAACCAAGTTGCGAGATTTACAGACACATGAAAATATTTGAAAATACACATAATTCACTCTATCCTGGCTAATTTTAAAATCAATTGCCGATGACCTTACAGAAAACTGAAACACAACCTGACTCTCACTTATACGACTCTCGGCGCATATGATCGCCTCAGGACAGAATCACGATCAGAAAAACTACAATTAAGAAGTCTATACTACAAAAACAGATCAACTAATCAAATAGATTGCTAGACATATAATAGAGCATGAAAATAACGCTCTACAACAACACATTCTAAGCAAGTATATATAGACTAAGAAGTAATAGCTGAAAAAGCTATAAGTGACAAAGCAGCGAATTTTTAGAAGAGTTAAAGACATTTATGTGAGTTAGAACAAACGCTTTCAAATACACAACTAATGACCTAATCTCGGGCCCACAGGCTATACAAAAGCAGCAAACCAACTACATTGAAACCACTTCATTACAAAAACCGATACCCAATTTACACCATAGCCATGTAAACCCTAGAGTTCGCAAATTAAAATCTACTATATAACATAGCTTTTGAATTGCTGTGTTGAATGAAACACACCACTCTACACTCTTATTGTCAAATAGACATAAACAACGCACTAAACACGCGTCTCACACTCAATTCTTTACGAAAAATTCACTACACAAACATATTTTCAATAGTGTGAAATATTCGGAGACACAATCCGTTACGTTTAGTGAAGCACGTAATATGATATATGCACTGATCATAGTAGATAGACTATAAGCAGGAGAGGGGCAAACGCGACAGGTAGCTCATTCTAGAAAGGTCTCACAACTTATTTAATATACACTAAGGTACTTGTGTCACACAACTAATGAACTCAAAATACTTACTGATCTCTCCAAAACACCACACATTATCTCTACAAAATTGAAACAAAGCGTCATTTAAATTACCTTAAGCTCATTAATAAATTTTCTTTCGCTGTCATTTATCTTAATTTGCCAATCTATCAAATGAACACCGATGTTTTTTCAGAATGCTGAAAAGATTAAGCGTTACCAACTCATCTTTCAGCATGCCCTATACAAAAGTAGATTCAGAAGTGGCTCTGAATTTAGGCAGAATGTAAACGAAAAACTATTTAAGAGGATTCTAAATTATTAGTAATGTGGAAATTTAAGAAAAAGCGTAGAATTTAAGAGTTAGAATTTTTTATATAAACAGGATAGTTTTCACAACCTAATGAATATTTGGTTATATAAAACAAAATATTGAAAATTTCATTAAAAAGCGTCCATTATTAATACACCATTATAAACTTAAGAATTATTAATATTCCTTATTTGCTTTTTTAGAAATATGTGCATTTGCAAGTAGAAAAATAATTTATTTTTTACAAAATGCCTGAAAGGATGATAGGAAGAGGAGCCAAAATATTAAATATATTATTCCAAATATTTCAAATGTTCGAAAATTTTCAAAATATATCGTCTTTTAAGAAGTTCTAAATTGATAATGTGAAAATTTAAGGAACAGAACGCGTCGCTCAGATCTTAGAAGTTATAAAATCTCATCTATGAATTAACAAACCTGAATGTTTACGACACTAAAGATTCAAGATCGAGTGGACGATCTCAAACAATAATTAAAGGTTTCATAGGAAAACGTCAATTTAAAGACACCTAAAAGCAATCATGGATTGATAAATTATTCTCGGGCGTGTATCTATCCTTTTTGACTCGACTTTGAGTCATCAATGAAACACAACTTGTAGTATTTCATTTCAGAATTCTGAACAAAGATACAGAGCAGCCGATTAAGAAAACTCAAAATGTAGATGATTTACAAGGAATCACATTTAAATTGGTTATGAAGAGTTAGGGACGTGGGCGAAAGACAATAACCAGATCATAACATAATTGCAAGCAAGTGTCCCGCTAAGACTTATATAGTACGCTCATCTGTAGCAAAAGTGTATAAGACACAAGCCGTAGATTTTAGATGGTTAAAGCATATTTACTTTCATTATAGTAGAAAGGTTTTCCAACGGGAATGAAAATAGGATATAATGTGGTAGGTAGTGAAAAAAAGCAAAAACAAGTTGAATATGTTCGATTAAAAACGTCAAGATATAGTTAGACATCCAGTCATACTAGAACACTAGAAGTCACCTCGTTACTCCTATATTGCATATGGCATTTACAATGACACACAAACATTATTATATTTCATCAAGATGCTGAAAATAGTTAAAACTCAATTTAAGATTTGACCACAATAATTTCAAATGTTGAAATTTAGGAAAAAATCAGTACTATCTGCTAAGAGTTTACTTAACTTTAATGGTGATGATACGATGAAAGATTCTTCAGATAAATACGGCTAATTTGAGAACGCTTAATTTTTCTTATCATTTCAAGGGAACAGGGATATTGTCAAAGGCAACTTACACTCGAAAATAAATTTATGGGTATATGAAAACAGCATATCTTGAGAGATTGGAATATACAAAAACAAACTGACAGGTCAATATCTACAGAACTCTGAAGAATATCATAAAGACTCTACAAATATAATTACTAGCTCATATTGCATAATTGCATTATTCAATCAAAAACACCCAATATATTCTATCTTAAAATGCAGTGAACTGTGACCGGATTAATATACCTCAAATTTAAGATTAACAGATAATATATAAAACATCAGATTTACGCAATATTGTAACGTCACTCTCTCTTAAGTGATCGATATCTACACAGATATCATCTAGATGTGAAAAGTTTACAAAGGGGACGATAATTTTAGAAGATTACAGTCTTTTTAAGAGGACAGCAGATAATAATAAGCATAATAGAGAGTACTGATTGGCGTCATCAGTACAAAGAAAGTATTGAAAAGCAGATAGCTGGATTAAAAAAACGTCGAAATAAGATCAAAGCCTAATAAAGCACTGATATAATAAGTATTTACTCCTCTCGTCGCTTACTGTGTGAATGCTCATTCAATGAAGACTCCGAGAAGTTATTTTCTTCAGAATGCTGCAAAATACCGTGGTGTAAATATCTCAATTTTAACACGAATACGTGGCTCTACCGAAAATCATCTCAAAGAAATGTTATGAATTTTAGGAAAAGAATCGAAATAACACCATTATTAGCGAGGGCTTAACTATAATTTACTTAGATAATGGAGCAGAGATAATCTAAATAATGACATAATAAGCGGCTAATTTTAAGAGGTTAAAATGGTTCTGTGGTGGTTATTCACAAAAAAGAGTATTTCACCAAGTGAATGAAATATTTGGTATAGTATAGAGGAAAAACAATGATCTGAGTATCTAAATGAATGCATTAATTAACGTCATTAGAGCGACACTAAAGCTATTAAGTCAATTCCACTTTTCTGCGCTTGACATCTGGAGCAATTTCATATGATAACAGCCGATTATTTTGCTTGGAAGTGCTGCAAGCCGAATAAGCCACGTTTTAAAAAACATCTAATTTTAAGAGTTACAGAAATAATATGCTCAAAATGCTCTGAAGGATTTACGCAAAAACAATCGTCTTTTAAGGATGTCAGTTAGACTCTCGATAGGATCGTGCACAACATTGTAATGCATACGCGTAGAAATTTAATAAGCTCACAAGTGCAATAAATTATATTCTAAGTATTAGTTAAAATAGCGATATTTCTGCCAACTAATGCAAATAAACATTCACGATGGGAGCGATTGTATATAAAAACAAATATTGAAATTCATGTAAAATGCGCGGGAGCATAACTCGTCATTTGTTAAAACACCTGAAGACTACTCTAACTATAATTCAAGCTATTTAATAGACTTTACAGAATAAATGTGTCAATTTCAAATAAACACCACATTAGTTCTATTTTTACAAAGTTGACTGGAGAAGAAATAACCTAAGAATCACCAGATATTTAAGATTACCAATATAATTAATCAAACAGAATAACTTGAAAATTTAATAGGAAAAATAAATCGTTAACTTAGAGTCTAAATAAATAGTAGTATGTGGAAATTATTAAGATAAAAAGCGTAATTTTAGAGTATTAATTTTTTATTATTAAAAACTAATGTTTTCATGACTAATGAAATATTTGGTAATAAAAAATTAACATATTGAAATTTCAATTAAAAACGTCAATTTAGACATATAAAACTATTAATAAATTCTTCTTTATGATGCTTTAATTTGATGCTGTAAATACAATAAACTAGTTAAGATTTTTATCAAAATAGCTGAATATGAGAAATACGTTTAAAAGAACTCAATTTTAAGAATATTTTTACAAGAATAATTTCAAATGTTGAATTTAGGAAAAATCGTAATTTTAAGAGGTTTATTTCATAGAATTTTGTAATGGGAATTTAGAAAAAGGATCGTAATTGTTAAGAAGTTAAATTTTTTTTTATATAATAACAAAATTTGGACCCAACTTATAAGAAGATGTCATATCAAAAGACATTAAAAGATTTTCAAATGTCAAAAGAAATCGTCAATTTAAGACACCGTAATATAACTTATAAATAAATTCACTTTTTTCTATTTTTTGAAATTGCATTTCACATTATTTTTTCAAACACATTAGTTTTTAAAATGCTGAAAATCCGTTAAAAACTCTAATATAAGATTTACCAATAAACATTTCAAATTGTTAGAAGATTTAGGAAAAATCGTACTTTTAAGAGTTCTTAAATTTGTATTGTAAAATTTAAGAAAAAGCTAATTTTAGAAGTTTAAATTTTATTTATAATAACAGTGGAGTGATGCCAGAATTAATGAAATATAATTATCAAGTATTATAAAAAATGAAATATTGAAAAGTTCATTAAAAAAATTTAGATTAAACTCTATTTATTTTATTAAAAATCTTAAATATAAATATTTGAAAATCAGTTAAATTTTATGACAATTGAAACCATCATTCGATATTTTTCAAACATGCTGAAATTACCAGTTAAAAACTCCATCTTGTTGGAAATTTAACCACAAATGATAATTTTCAAATTAGTTATTTATATATTCATGAAAAATCGTACTTATATAGAGTTCCATAAGATTGTATAATGTGTTTAGAAAAGATTAAGAAAAACGAGTATTTTTTATAAATTCACAAGAAGTTTGTGTCTATATTATAAATGGTTTACTGTATAAACAGTTTGATATAAATATATTGAGTATATGTTTAAATGAATAGACATATAATATATAGTTATGGACCTATCATTAATAATAGACTTCGGTAGTTTAACAAACAGTTCGAAATAAATATATACTGAAATTTCACCTTTTTGAAGAATAACTTTCAACAATTTGCTTCAGTCTGTTAAGATTTATGAATACTTAGTATGAGTCATAAATAGACTTCGGATTAAAAAAATCCGTTTACCAGCATTGAAGGATATATAATTAAAAAATGTAAATTTACACAAAATATTGATGAGAATCTCTCGAAGGAATAAGACTTAATGCGTTAATCTTTTAACAGTGTTGGGCTTAATATACATAGATAAATGTAGAAGACATCACAAAAAATCAATTCTCGACTTAATAATAGTTAAAAATTATAAGAAAATGAATAAGGCTATTATTGTGGTTATAAACAAGATTATATTCACTACAGAACCTAGGCAGTATTCTTCAAAAGGCAAACTAAAACAAAGTATTTATCAAACTGAATTATTAAAGAAGTTCACAATACATCCATATCTAACACATGTTAATTACATTTTTAATAGTGAAACAAGAGTAGTTAGTACAAAATTAGTTGTATTACAATCAAAATATCATGCTGAGGGAAAACAACGTATGTATAGCGTGCTACGTGCCATTGTCTTGATATCTCTGTGCCACATTTGGCACGCTTGCAAAAGTTTGGCCACCTCTACTATGTATATTTTCGTGGGATCCTATAAAGCAGGGCTAAGGAGGAGAAAAAAAGAAGAAAAAAAGGAAGATTTTTAAGGTGCCAAAGAAGGAGCAACAAATACTTTTGCTTCCTACAAAATACTTTTTCATCTTTGCAATTTTAGGTGAAAATAAAGAAGTTGGTGAGAAGGATTATTTTTTTCATTATATACTTCAAATTAAAAATAATTTCATGGGTGTAAATCGAGTAGAACCTACATAGCTGGAGAGGGTCGGAGTAGGGTAATTTTAAAACCATGAAACCCGAGTTGAGAAATTTTAAAATAATGTATAAGTTGTAGGGCAATTTCAAATGAAGGAGCCTGAAATGGAAAATTTTAAAATTAAGCCGGAGTCGAACGACTTTAAAATGAAGCTGAAGGTGGAGGCAATTTTAAAATGATGAAATCGGAGAGAATTAATTTAAAAACAATTGAGAAAGAAGTGAATTGGAGCTGGCCGATAAATGCAGCATGCGTTTTGAATACATCGAATAACACAATCTCGATTAATATTCCATACCGATTAGTTGATAATGTTAAACTTAAGCGATAAATAAGGCAGAGAGAATGCAAGATTCCTGGTTGATGGGCGGTCGTTATATATGTATAAATGGCTTAAGCGAAAATTGGTTAAAATATTAATTAGTATCATATACAAGATCATATATATTGTTAAATATCATGTAAGCCTAGATTATTTAAAAAGCTTTTTACCTCATTACCACAATCCAAATTATTATACTATATACGAAATTTTTAAACAATTTGTGTTAATTATTTAATCTAAAGATAATCAAGGGTAAGACTACCTCACATAACTTGAGTTGCTGTCATTATTATATAGAGACTCAGAGCTTACATTTTAATGCCAGGTGTTGCTTTTATGGTTTGGTATATAGTTCCGTAGATGGTCATTTGATTTGGATCAGGTCAAAAGGGCAAAATTGCTTTCAAGTAAAAGTTATCCAAGAGCAAGCAAGGGGACATAAATTCCAATAAATATAAAAAAAGCCAAGGCACCAAAAATTGATCACAGGGCTTTGAAACCCAGCTAACGCCAATAAATTCCCTAGCAAATAAAATATGGCCGAAGGCATAAAAGTATGCCGACCAAATCACAAAATATAGGAGCCAAACAAAACCTGTAATGTGAAACCATAGTATAAATATATTTAGTGTACATCAAGTAGGATAATCAGATGTTGAAATTTAATATTTGTGGATAGTTTGATGAGGAATTTGCTTTAGGCAGCTTAAATTTTACTATGATAAGATAAAAATTTACTTAGGGGATAAGTTAAGAAGGGATATTTCATATTGAAGAGTAATTATACATTTAAGGTGGGACCGTTGCGCAGTGGGTTCTCACAACTTTTTGAGTAGGGTAGTAATCATTCAATTTATTGACTTTTTATCGACGAAGCACTTTCAAGTGTAGAATTTAATGCTCTTTCCTTTCGAATGATGTGGTTATTTTCAACATGCCAAAAATATTTTATTCACAATCTACAGGGGGAATATATGGGGGGGATTCAATTTATGATATATTGATCCAAAATTAGAAAAATCTACACGATACTACATACTTTTATTTATTTACTATAATTATATATATATATATATTATATAAACATACAGTATAATGTATATATATATATATAAGTATATATATTAGATACTAAGTATACCCTAGAAACTTTTTCGAGTTAAAGTTATATTTGGGATGATAAATGATATCTAATATATAATTAATAATATATGATGAAACGGATTTGCGTCTGGTGTGATATTATAGGGAAATTTCTATTATTCCCAAACAGTTTCCCCATATATGCATAGTCAGGGAAACCTACTATGTGAAGTTTACAAAACATTTATCTATATAAAATGTAAATTATTGCTAGTATAGTATATGATACTAACAAGAAGGTATGAATTTTTTTGACATTAAAATATTAAAAAAATAATTATTCATTAAATATATTTATTTTTTAGTATGATCTAAAAAATTTTATTTTTTTAAATAAATTAAATAACAGGTGTGAAAGTAACTTTTATTTTAAATTAATATTCTATCAGATTAGCAATGAAATTTTCACAAGCTTTTGATTGTACCTCTACAAGATATAATATTCTTAATTTTAGATTATATTGGTATTGACCTAAATCAGATTTTTGCCCAGTGCTAGATTACACTATATATATTATATATATATATATATAAATCTATATCAGTTATATATATAAAATTATTAATCTCTTTCATGAATTTTGCCTCATATAGTAAGCAGTCGCACATCTTAATATTGAGCATACTAAAATTTTATTTTCTCTAAACTAAATGCCCTTTTAACCAATTAATATAATCGCCTCTGGCAAAATTTCATAACTGATCGTTATAATAAATTATAATCAAATAAATTTTAAATGGTTTTATTTTTATTTTTTATGAATTATTATATTATATATAGAATATTTTTATTTTATTAACGATTGTAAATGATTGGTAGCAACATTTTTATTATTCATTATTACTTATAAAAATGAAAATTCTTTCAATTGAGCCTTTTATTAAACTCGATACCGATCCTATCAACATCTTTTATATTTCCGATAAATTTTCTGTTATACGCCTATGGTTTTAGTACCTGCTTACTATGCGGGACCAAAACTTTTTTAAAATTTATTATGATTTATAATTATTATTATTTGACTATATATTATTATATTATATATATAAATATATATATTATTTAAAATTAATGTATCGAGCGCTTGGTATACATAAAACATATAAAAAATAATTGTGTATACTTTCTAAAATAATTAATTACATAGTCTACTTGAAGTTTTCGTAATTAATTACTATACGGATGTCGTAATAGTCTATTTAAGCATTTTTTTTTATTGCATCAAAAAAATAAAAAAAAAGAATAAAAAAAATTCTATAATATATTATCTATGTGACATATTAAACTATTTTTATTATTATCTGAATTTAAGAAAATAATATTTCCCAACTTGTAAAAATTTGCAGAGATTATCACCATTAATATATTTTATTATTTTTCATATTTATTAATAAATTTGTTTATCCTAGGGACGTAATTATGCATAATACAACTTAGCTATAATATTCATGTTATAGACTAATTTTACAAAAAAAATTTTATTATTTCTATTAAGTATACTGTCTATTCGGGGTTTATATATATAAAAAATAATTCGAGGCCTCTTTATATCTTTTCTTTTTTTGTTTTCAATTATTTTGTATACAAAGAATCCAAGTTTTTGATGTATTGATTCATGCTAATAATAAAAACTTTTGGTAATTTCTAGATAGCTTTATTAATTTTATATGGAGAAAATAAAAAAGATGAGATTTAGTGAAAATCTAAAATAAAATAAAAAAATCTTATAAATAGAATTTGTATTTGTACTTTTTTGCATAAAAATATATATGCGTATGGCTAGTATTTCAGTGAAAATATCACGTGATTGAAACAATTCTTTTATAGTTCAGTTATACAATAAATTACTGTTTAAACAATTGCTGAAACAATGCTGATTCAATTGTATTTGTAGAAGTATAATAAGTTAAAAATATTACAGTTGAATTTAGCATATTAGTTATTAATCAGAAAGGCGGGTAACTGCTATCACATTAATCTTTCGTGAATGGTGATATAATTTTATACCAAAAAATTTTAATATTAGTGTTGCAACGGCAACGTCCCTTAATCAGGTAGGAAAGAATATTTATATAACTGTCATGCCATGCAACCAATGACATTAAAGTTAATGGAGCTTACCCCTATCTGATTAGAGGAATCTGTATGGGGTTTTTTTGCTAAATACCGTTGGCATTGAGAACATGCTCAAGGTGAATATCCTCCATTGTAACTCTGTATAAAACATAGTTTGCACTTTATTTATATTCCTTTAAACTAGCATTTCAATATATTATTTTAAGCATTATATGTATAAACAGTGAAAAGTGAAGTGCTTACATAGCACCTAACTGAATTAGAATTACCTACCAAAAATTGACCAATGATTTTAAAAGTTTAGTTATTTCCCATAAAAATTAACAAATTGGGAAATGGGAACTTTATAATAAAATAACATCTCCTAAAAAATAGAAATGTTATGTCGAGGATTACGTAGAAGATATAGTAAATATTAATACTTATTAAACTGAACTAATAAAAAAGTTTTGGCAACATGCAAATAATAAAAATATAGACCAGAAAAGTAATGAATAAAGGTGGTGAATTTATTATCCCGGAAGCCATGAGAACAATGTTTGTTCAACAATACACAATGAATTAATTAACTTCCCTGGCCAATTAAGACATTCACCAATTTAATTTTTGTGAATATTATCCGCAATCCGTAAATGACCACATTTTTCACCTTAATAAGTAACCGGGGGTTTAGGAGAATGTAATGTCACCTCAATTTACATATTATATATATATATAATATATATATAATTTATTATAATATATATTAATATAATATATATCTTAATTATATATATTTCTTAATATATATTATATGGTATAATATATATTAATATATATATATTTATATATAATATATATAATATATATATATATATATATATATAAATTAGGCCATATAGGGATTAAAAATATCGGTTATCTAGGTTATCGGAACAATTTTGAGTATCGGTAATCAGCAATATAGTGAAAATTTTGACGAAGTACTTTATGTATCTGAGGTTCATACGCCTCCAACTTTGGCTATTCGGGTGCAACACTAATATTATAAATATATATATATATATTATATATATATAATATTAATAATATATATTATATACTTTATATATATATATATATATATATATATATAATATATATATAAAATTACAGGTTTTGATGCTTCTACCGTCATTTTTAATCAACCGAGTTAATTAATATGGAGGGGGGCAATAAGAACTTGTAGATAATAAAGATTTTACCTATACGTTATATCAATAAACGCAAAAATTTAGAAAAAGGGAACAATGGAGAGTCCAGATCAGTGGGTGTTTTGAGGAGGCTATTATGTTCGGAAACAGCATGAGATATATTTATCTGTGTACAATTCCAGACACAACGGAAGATGCAGTAATAGAATGTAATTAAAATAACATTCCCATACCTGGAACACACTATTATTAGTGATTGCCAACCTCCTCATACAAAAATATAGAAAACATCGAAGGTTTTCACAAACCTTAACATTTGATTGATAATAATTTGTTGACTCATTCTATATATATCCTATAATTATTAAATGTCAAATATACAAGCTAGAAAATGGTTTACTCTCCCCACGTGAAGAGACGAAAAACCATTGGTGTGGAATAAACCCAAAAAGATGGATTCATACTTGAGCGAATTTGTTTGGAGACGACGCACATTAAAATAAAAGGTATATTTTCGCAACTTCAAGGATATATATTGAAACGTGTCATTTCACATTACGAAAAGTATTACCATTCCGCACTGGTGAGTAATTTCATTGTTATTTTCTTTTTCATTTCTATTATTATTTGGTTTAAACCAACAATGTTGGAAATATTTAAACCAATTAAAAAAAAAAACATTTCATTGATATATTTTTGGGAGGATAAAGGAATAATTTAAAAAGTGAATAAATATTTAACGATAACGATAACAGTAATCTAAAACTAATACATTTTAATAATTTTTATTTATTAAACTTAGAAATTAATTATATAGATATGCTAAAATATTAAATAAATATTTTAAGGGATTAGTTCAAAAGTTGTATTCGGAGGGAGAAATTTTTGAAACAGTTTATCTTTTCCAACTTTCTTTCTTTAATTACTAACTTAAACAGCAATATTTTTCAATTTATATATATATTTCATAATTTAAAATTTCTGATTTAAAAAACCTTGTGTTAATAGTATACGAACGCCAGAGTCCCCATGGCCCATATATATAATATTCTATATTATATATATATATATATATATCTATTATATATATATATAAATATATATATATAATATATTAGGTATATATAACTATTTAGGGATGTATCCTATTGAGAAACAGCCGGAGTGAACGTTAATTTTTTAAATAAGTTATCCGGTTCCGCCGGTAACTTAATCCGTGTGTGTGTTCCTGCTAGATCTATTTCCATAGGGGAATCTTTTCCATTTGTTCAGGGATGTCTTTCCCTTAAAAAGTACGATAAATTAAGATTTGATCAATATTTGATTCAAAAAATCAGAAAAAAATTTTTTAGTTACAAACTTGTACAGCATTCAACTAATTATAGGTAATTAATAGTACTAATGTTCCGGTTTTACTTAGAGTTAGAAACAGGGAAAGGTTTATCAGCAATCAAATACGTTATTTCTTTTCCTAAGATAAATAAGCAAGTTTTAATCAGTTTTTTTTTAAGCATTCTGGCGTGTAAGAGAGAAAGAGATACGCGGGGTTTTTTACTTGCTCAAATATTATGTTTTAAATAGGCCGGTTTTCGTTTTGTTGCATTTTGGCGCTTACGCCACGGTAATGAAATAGCTTGAGTTGGGGCGTTTCGTTTTTGTAAACTTAGGCGGGAAAATCGGTGAAATAGCTCGTGACCAAAACGTAAGGAATTGTCTTTATTCTGTATATAGGTGTGATTGTCCCATGTTTTAGCGGTTAGTCCGATTTATAAGCAGTTCTTACGAAAAACTGTTTACAACGACGGTGCTGTTCGTAGGGCTTGTTGAATTATGAACGTTTCGGGTTCAATAAATTTAGCTTTAAACTAATATGTTCCATGGATAATCTATCACAATAGTTGAATCAGCTATTTGTAACTATGAAACCATTTGTTTATTTTTTATTTTTTGTTTATTTTGAAAACAAGAATATCTGAAACTATATACAATTGTTTTTTAAAACTCATAAGTGTGTCTTTTATCATATAAATCGACCAGGTTCTTATGTACGTTATTCGTGCCTAAACTGGCTAGTAACATTTCTTATCGAGCGTAAGACACAAATAAATAGTATGATGAGACTTAAAAGGTACTGGATATAAGGAATTCGATATGAATCTTGCACAGTCATTGGTTCAGGAATTGGACAATTAGGCTGTTAAGATGTAAAAGAATTGATTTAAAAATGAAGATGACATTTAGAGTAGTTGTTGTGTGGTGAGAAATAGGTGTTATACATGAGGAGCGAATAATGAAGTTATTCGAGATGGTTTGGTCATGTGGAAGGAATGATGATAGTCGGTTGGTTAGCGAATGTATAGTGGCGCTGTGTGTTTGGGAACCGACCGCTGGGAGACAAAAAAAGTGGATTGGAGTCAGTGAACAATGTCTGAAGGAGGAAATGTGAGTTTGTGAGTTTCACAGAGGCGAGAATAAAGGTGCATAAATAGGAGTGAAATGGCGGGGTTTTGTATGGGGGCCATGGTTGTGGCCCTTGTGGCCAAGGGATGAACCTTTCATATGAACGATTACACAATAGATTGAGGGTCGATGCGCCGGGTCGTAAGCTCTAGGTGGATCTTTCTGATTGTGATACGAGTTCTTCACTAATTAATGTAATAGAGGTGGGAGGGTAAGGCTGGGCTTTTTTATCGACTTTTGTATATTCTTCTACTGCTTTTCTTTTCGATTGACATGACACGACCCTTAATATCATACAAACTAAATGTGATATTTTTAGTACTAAAAGAATATTATATATATTTAATATTAATATATATATAATTAATTATTATAATATATATATATATATAATATATATATATATTATTATATATATATATTTATATATATATATAATATATATTATATATTATATATAAATAATATATATTTACCGTATATATATATAATATATAATACTATATATATATATATTATATATAGTTATATTATTATATATATTAATCTATTATATAATATATATATATATATATATATATATATATATTATATTTTATGATAATATATATATATATAATTATATATATATATATATATATATATGTCTATTAATTAAATTATTATTAATTATATATATATATATATATATAATATATAATAGAGGTTGTATGACGGATATCCGCCTCCGAGCATCATTTATCTTCTATCCGTGACAACCGCATTTGTCATCACGCTATAGAATTTTTTTTGCGTTAGCGAATAGTTTTACATTTATGAAATTGTGGAGACTAAATTTCATTCCTCAAACTTTCTGTTATGCAAGATGTTATACATCATTTGAATATGTAGTTTTATACATGTGTTGAGTAGGATGGGAACTAATAAATGAAGCTGCTCTGTCCTTACACTTCGAACAACATAAAGGTGAAAGGCCCGATAGGTGATGATAATGCGATTTTAGATAATGTATTACTCTTCTTAACCGTTTGAAGAGGTAACTAAGACTATTACCTCAGAAAATTCTTGTTTTGTCAGACAGGATTCCTCTACAGGTTGGCAAAAATTACATATGGTTATAACCCTCATTTTAGAAAAGCCAGTGGGCCCAGGTTTTTCGGGTATTTTTTTACATTCAAACTCACCGGGGAAAAATTGGGATTTTTTCATATATTTTCCTTAACCCTTTTATTTTGTTACTCCATTTCATAATTAAATTTAATTGTTATTGTTTTCATTTACTCAAGTTATTATAATGTTATTGATTAATAACAGTAATGTCCAAAAGACTCTGGGATCCTGAAGAAAACTAGGAAAATGAATGGATAACTGAAGTTCTGATAATGTCTAAGGTACACCAAGCAATGTAAAAATGTAATATTAACAGTGATTAACAATTTAGCAATAAATTGAGAATAAAGTGGCATTACGTGAGAATAAAATCTTGTTAAAGCCTTGTCATATTTCCAGGCAATTCATAAGTGTGAATCAAGTGCTAATACACCATATTGAAAGTATGGATCTTACAGATTAGAAGAAAGGGATTCATCAAATTTTCGGATGGTTGCAAGACATTCAACAATGACAATCATGGTTATTCACAGATTCATTTTGCCCATCAATAAAAACTCAAAATTTTGTAACTATCATGACAATTGCCATTACTTCATAACTATCTAATATAGCCATCGATGTAACCAAAAAAAAATATATCTAGTTTTTTTTAATTGCTAACAACGTCTCATTAAGTGTGTATGATTGAAAGTCTTTGTTGAAATGATACATAAACCTTAAGACCTGGTATATTCCATCACCATGTCGAATGAAAATCTAGTCACAGTCCTACATTTTGGACACGGCTCATATATATATATTATATATATATATATATATATATATATATATATTATATAATATATATATTTATATATATATTTATATATATATATATATATTATATATTATATATTATATATATATATATATATATATTATTATATATATATAAGATATATATATTTGTAGTGGTAAAATTGTGGAGTTCAGGTTAACTTTTCATCCATACACATGTGGAGTAGACACCATAGTTTCTTGGCATGATTCAACATATCTCCTTTATTCTATATATAGAATAAAGTGAGTACTCTACTTATTAGTTAAACATGTATGATTAACTCATTTTTGATTGTTGTATATTTACAAATCGGTATTTTATTATGGAATGTCAAGAAAACAATTTATCTCTCTCATACAGCTAACCATTCCCATGTAATTGTAATATATATATTAATAACCTTAACAACCAGTTCAAAAAAGCTTGTTAAAGCTTAATAAAAGTATACTTACCAAAGTATGGATGATGATATTTTCATCAAATCATTGATGTTGACGTACCCATGAATTTAGGGAACAAATCTTACATAATAGGATCGATATTCTCCCAGGTATGTAATCATGTTTAAACCTCTAAAGTCACATTTATTTACCCAAAGTTATTAATGATATTCATCATTTTCCCCTTTTGACTTTGATTACAGTCCCTGCCAAGGTTGATTTTCATCAGAACGTCCCTTCTCGACACATATTCAATAAGACCCCTCAATGACAACGTTCTTATCGTTAGGGTAAGGTCTCTCTCTTAATTTAATAGCATAGTATCTTACTTTAATTCTTCAATTAATGGTACATGTTTAAATAACTTTAATATCTCAATATCTTAATTTTTAACTTTCTAAAGCTAATTCCTGTAATCATTTTTACAGGGTCTTATTGTTGGGGTTCATTTACATCCCTAGAATCATCTTATTGTTATTTTATTTTGAGGCGATAACAAACGCCATCTCAGGAATTCATTATTTTCTCCAATCTTATTTTACTTGAGTCTTCGTTATAGACCTCTCGAAAGGATTCATCTTTATTTTTGGGCTTGTCTTAAGTCTTATCTTGAGTCTTCACCTCAACCTCACAAGATTAATCAACATAGTTAAAATCTCTTAAGTCTGGATAACTCCCCAGAACCCATTAATCAAGTCTGGATCACTTCCCAGACCCATTAAATACTCTGGATAACTTCCCAAAATCAGTCATATTAAGTCAGGTCCTTGTAGACGCCTATTGTTTATAAAATTAGTACAGTTGTGGGTTTCCACCACCACTAGATTAATATCGCCTTAATAAATTAATCTTTCTATTCCTTTTACGTCTGAGTTTCTGCACTTCAAGAGTCCGGTGAACTCACAACGTCCCCACCTGGTTTACGCTGGATGAATTCAATACGTGTATGAAGATATGGTTGAGTTTCAACTATTTTAACTGCTCTAACAACTAGATTTGATAGTATAAAATAAATGGTTTATAAATTCTATCTTTTCTTCTCTTTTTCATTCGTGTCTCGATCTCCCACACTCTAATTCTAGAGTAAAGTTGGATCTTCTACTTTTACTTGGGAGCACAAAGCCAGGAACATGGGAGCAAGTTGATGGGTCCCTTTCTTCCTGTATCCTGCTGTAGATTAAACTATTGTTCCTTTTGGCATATCTCCTCCCCAGTAGATATTACCATTCGTTACTGTTGTCTTTTATGTCGACTATAGTTCTATTACAGTGTTGTAATATATAAGGTAATAGAGTGTTCTACTTAATATTATTGATATAATCTGTCATGACAAAATAGAATTATACGCATATAGATTCACACTTTCATCTGGAGGTCAAGTTGACCTACTTATTCGATTTGCGCTACTGCCACTTCATAGGCGTGTCTTGCCGCATGGACGATGATACATATTAGGCTAGACAGAGAGCGATAAATCGCAGATATAAACTGACAAGAGCCAATGGAGGGTTAGGTGTGCATCAAAATCGTTGGTACTTGTTTCGGTGGGTACGAGACTCATATATATCAGTATTCATTGGAGGTGTAAGCTGTTCTGTAAAAAGCTATGAAGAGGACATGTATAATGTCACTGATTAAATTTTGTGCTTTTGCTCTTGTCACTTTTTGTGTTGATTTTTTATTATATTCAAATATAAATTGCCCAACCCTATGCACACCCATAAGCAGATGTGAATAATTACCATCAACTAATTAAGTGGACTTATCACGATATCTGTTAACTGTCTGAATTTATTTTATTTCACTGTCGTAAATTTTCAAATTTTTTCTCTTTCTTATCATAACTTAAACATTCTTTTGACATATGGATTTTGAAGAAATTGTATTATAAGAACTCCTGATACTTTTGTATTAAAACTTATAAACAACATTTGCTATAGCAATCTTAAAAACGTAATTGTTTATTAGCCTTTTATTAAAACTAACATCACTAAAGATAAATTAAAAAATAACTATAATTGGCTGTTTTATGAGGTTGTGTAATAATAAGTAGTAAAACTAGTTAAACACAGGATCTGAATAAGGACCTTGCGTTTTTGGAGCAGAAACTTCATCCAATTTTATATTCCTCGCAATATTAAATTTGACTTATTCTTTCTTATAAAATTCGAAGGGAAATTGACTTGGACACTCAACGCTTCTGTGTTTTGCAAAGCAATTTCGAATGGCATTGACATTGGATGCAATTTACTATATCATTTCATAATAGTTTACGATTTGTAAACTTAAATTTAAAATTCATACTTAAAGATTCAATATTCCTTAAAAATTGACCGATTTCAATTCTGCAGACAATCTTAGGCGGGATGTAATAAGGAGATAACGTAGGCATATATACAATAATATCTGCCTTATTTTTTATCATTTTCACCCGGAACAAGGTATCAGGATTTTATTGAGGTCGTAACACAGCACCACATCACAATACATATGCTGAAATAGATCTACATATTTGATTGTATTTCCTACAACCAATGTACAGATATTATTAGCTTGAGAGTGGTGAAAAAAGAGGAATTACAAGCAGATTTAGGAGAAGTTAAAACAGCAGTGATGCCATTAAAATAAACTAGAAGGAGGAGATAAGGGATGAAGCAAATTTGACCTTGATATTTTTTAGCAAAATGGAAGAAAGAACGCGAGGAAGAGAAGCCAGAAAAGTTTATTGCATTTTCTATGGAGAAAATAGTTTTAATAGGCATGAAGAATGGATTTTCAACGATTCCAAGAATTAATTTAAGTAGTAAGAATTTCTTTACTTTGAGAACGCCGAAAATTACCGATGGCTGTGTCCTTTTAGTGGATAGCACAAGAGTAAACACAATTAAACTGAGGGTTATGAGTTTTAGGTAGCAGGGTCCTTTTAGTGTATAACAGATAAGCTAAGGGTTATGAGAGTTAATTGATAAGGAAAGAAAATAGATTGCTCGCCACCATCAGAGAGAGAATCACTTCGAGTATGCGTTTTGCCCACTCTGAAGAACCCTTTCATCAAAAGTAGTAACCATTACTAATAGAATCAAAGAAGTACAACCAAATGTCCGAAAGGTTAGCAGCTGCGAAGTGCCAAAAACGCTTCATCGACGAAGGAAGCACCGTTTATGAGGATGACTTGAGGAGATAGAGCAGAATACAGAGAGATGAGATGATTATCGGAGAAACCCAGAGGTGGAATGAGTTTGCCAGCATAAGGAGAAAGACTAGAAGTAAAATTATGAAAAGTTTTATTATGTTGAGTTAATCTCCAAAAATATTATGGATAATTGTAGGGAGCAGCACCATATGATCATGGTTATTATTAGTGATGTGCCAGAACTGAATCGTTGGCCAATACCAATACCAATACTCTCATTGATGCTACTGCCAATATCAATACCAATAGTGGA
>JABUQX010101040.1:10000-18505 GCA_015478945.1 Trachelipus rathkii | reverse complement strand
AAGTCTCTTATTGCTTCCATTCTTTCCACTACGACATCTACTTCATCTGAAATGAATTTTCTATCTTCAGATTTATTTGTAAATGGAGAGACATAGTCTGGCATCTCGTAGGGAAGTCTCTTTATATATCCATGTAGGACAAAATGTGGAGATGATCCAATCGATCTATTATATGATGTATTGATTGCTATTTGAGCAAAAGATAGGTATTTTGACCAATCTCTATGATTGTCTTTTACAAAATGACGGAGAAAATTTTCTATATCCGCATTCAATCTTTCAACTACCCCATTTTGGCTTGGTTTATAGGGCAGAATATTAACCTTTTTTATCTCAAGCTTTACCAAGCTCTTTGGAAGGCAGCTGACGGAATTTATATATGGGCATTGCCGAAGCGTAAAATTTCTGGGCTCGAATGCCGACAATATTACTCTTTCTTGTAAAGACTTGAGCAAAATCTTGGCTTGTTCATTGATTTACAGGGGACTTTAACTCGCCAATAGCGAGTCAAAAACATCTCTGAATACTGGAGACATGTGTTGGGCCACCTGAAATTGAACATGTGGGAAGTTTTCCTATATATCACGTGTACTTTGGAAAACGGGAGTATAAGGAAGAGGCATCTTGATTAATTTCTGCTTTTGGAGTCAGACCTTAACTTTACGGCACAAGACAACGCACTGAGAACCAAGTACTCCTTCATACTTACTCAGATGAGGAAAAACGTATCTTTCTCTAACTCGCTTTTCAGTCCTTTGCTGTCCTCTATGCCCACTTCCAAGTGAAGAATGGCAATGATCAATCACTGAATAGATCATGCTATCTGGTACCTGTATTACATAAGGTTCCTTTCTGGTTGCATAGTACAACACTTTCTTATGGAAAATGTGTGGATAAGTTTTAGGGTTTTCCTTAGCCCACTTAACTAATTCTTTTAATCTAGGGCAATTTTCTTGTTCCCTATTGAAAGTTTCTTTCGTTAAAATAAAATCTTTTCTTGGTAGCATCGGTTTCTTTTCTCCTTTAAAGAAATAAACGTTTGGAGCTTTTGCTGGATGTCTACTCAAATAATCAGGCGGTATGTTTGTTTTTCCTGTCTTATATTTAATAGTTGGTGAAAAACTATTAACAAATAAATTCCAACGGGCTAGCCGACCCGTTTGTTGCTTATTACGAAATATAAAGCAAAGAGGTTGTTATCAGTTAATAGGTAATGTGTAACCAAACACCGTATTTAAATTCTGAAGTTGAAAAAGACAACAGCCAAAACATTCCTTTCTATGGTATAATGGCTTTTCTTTGCCATCGTCCGACAGTTGATAAAGTACTCCTCCAATTCCATAGTCACAAGCGTCTGTACCTAAAAAGAATGGCTTGGAATAATCTGGAAAAGTTAACTGAGGTTGAACAACCAATTTCTCTTTTAAGAGTTCAAATGCTTTTTGGTGTTCTTCCTTCCATTCAAACTTAACATTCTTCTTTATTAAATTATATAATGGTTTCGCAATTAGGGCAAAATCACTAATTAAAAAGCGAAAATACGAGAAAAATCCTAATAAGGATTGTGTTTCCTTTACATTTGTTGGAGGGACGAAACTCTTCATCGATTCTATCTTCGCTGGATCTGGTGAAATTCCGTCTCTTCCTATTTTAAATCCTAAATAGAGTACTGAGGTCTGTAGAAAATGACATTTTGTCAATTTAACTCTCAATTTGTTTTCTCTAAATGCAGTAAAGACTTTCTTTAAGTTTTCAAAATGTTCTGTTTTATTTTTACCCATGATTAAGACATCGTCTAAATATACTTGAGCGATAGGTCCTAATAAATGGTTCAACGCGACTTGCATTGTCCTAGCATAGGTGCTTGGGGCATTTCTATGCCCAAATAATAATCTGGTTGGGCAGAATAATCCTTTCCTGGTACGGAATGCCATTAATTTCTGGGTTTCCTCTCGACTTCAAGTGAGTGGTAAGCATCTATCAAATCACAGCTAGTAAAAATGTACTGCCTCCTATGACGGAGAGAATATCTCGTCAAATCGATGGCAATGGTACACACTGCCACTGCTAAACGAGTTCAGGTACCGATAGTCTATGCAAACACGAGGTTTGTTTGAATTTTTCTTGGCCACCACCAATAGCGGAGAGCTATGTGGTGAGTAACAAGCCTTAATGTATCCCTTTTTCAATGCTTCATCAGTAAAATTATCTATGTCTTCCAAATAGCGATGTGGAAGACGATACTGTTTTCTAAAAATGATCTTTGGAGCATCTGGGGTAAGTTCTATTTCAAACTTCTGTATGGGACAAACAGGAACTGCATCATCGTCTAAAGCAATGACGTCCTTGTATTCCATTAACAAGTCCAGAAGTTCTTCTAAATGCTCAGGTTTCTGTAAAATAGAGACATCTGCATCTTCTTTACTTAAATTTTCTGTTATAATTTCTCTGTATGCATTTTTCAACTGTTTGTCTGACAGATTCTTTGAGCAGGTTACTATACAAGTAGATCCTATTTGCTTATTTTCTGTAGCAATGTCAGTTTTATTAAAATATTCTTTTTCATTAATTTTTAAAATAGGATGACATTTCCCTATATATTTATTTCTTTTTAAATAAAAAGGTTTGTCACTTAAATTAATATAACTTACGATCACTTCATGTTTCTTACTGGCATTACAGTATTAGCAAAATACTAATGGCCCTAGGAAAAAGCAGGTTTATTAAAACCACATCTTTCCAGTTTCAAATCTCTTCTATTCTCAGGTCTGACTTTCAGATAACCATAAGAGTGAGCAGGTGCCATTGTTTCTTCTATTAATAACAATTGAACTTCTATTTCTTCATCTGCTATTAATGGTCCTTTCTCTATTGGAGTGAAGTTGTGATTTTCTTCCTGTTGAAGAACAAACATATTGTTATTTATTACTCATTTATTACATTAATTATTATTAAGCCTTTTATTTAATTATTCTCTTGGTAGCCTTTCAATGAGCCTTTATTAATTATTGTCTTTGTAGGCTTTTTCAATGAGCCTTTATTAATTATTTTCTTTGTAGGCTTTTCAATTGAGCCTTTATTAATTTCTGGTGTACAGCTATCACTGTAATTCTTTATTTTAAACTTATTATTTCCATTGGAATTATCTATGAAATCTTTTCTATGATTATTAATTATTCTGTCTTTCGTAGTTATCTTTTCATCTTGATTCATGAGAAAGTAACTTCCTAACTTGGCAAAGATTTTAAATTTTATTTCATTATCCTCTTCTTTAAGATTTAAATGTGATGAAGAAAGGTCTATGGTTATAGGTAGGGTAGCCAAAAGACTTGTACCTAATAAAATTCCATTCCAAGCTCCAGTGCTTTCAGTTTTACACACTAAAAAGGTGGCTGGATAATACTGTTGGTGTAGTCTCAATAGTAGATCAACTTCTCCTACAGGATGGATCATCTGTGTTCCAATTCCTTGAACTATAATACTAGCCGCTTTAAGAGGCAGTTTAAATCTTCCTTCTTTTTCTATTTCTTTTAATCTATCCAACGAAATCAAACAGGTTGTGCTCCCTAAATCTAGAAGGCTATGAACTTCAACCTCGTTTTGACCTTTCGCTGGAGTCAAAAATATTGACAAAAAATAATGACATCCCATTTTTGGGGGTCTAATTCCTACACCAAAGAAACTGGATGTAACTAAAACATCTCTCTTCTTTAAATTTGGAATATTTTCTTTAAATACTGTTCTATTTTCCCTTTCTTCATTTAAATCTTTGCCGATACTCAAAAATTTTCCTCTCTTGTAGAGAGATCTGGTGCAAAAAACTGTTCATTCTCTTCTTCTTCATCTTCAGTTCCAGATATTTCTTCATGTTCTGGATCAGCTTGATGATTTGTAATCAAATGAACTCTAGTTGTTTTCTTAGGACTCTTACCTTGATAGCTATGCTCATTCTTTGAGTAAGAGTTTGACTTTCTTGTATTTGAATCATTTTTTGTCTCGACTTTTCGAGCTTTAACCCCGTTATCAAAATCATTGGGGTTATTGTATGGTATTACCATGTTATTCTCATTCTCTTTAGGGATCCACACAGGAGCATTCTTACAATTAGACGTCGAACCCTTGGTGTGAAATTTCCTACATACTCTGCAATATGTTGTGTTCCAACCACAGTTTTTGGAATGATGACCCAGAGACTCACATTTTAGACAATAGTCCATTGACTTTATTTCTTTACTGGAAAGTTTCTTAACTATTCCTTTATTAAGTCTTATATTTGGAGAAGGGCTTGTCCTTTTCCCTGAAAATTTAGAAGTATTCTCTTTATTCCTCCATTCCATGCTCTTGTTCTTCATGGAAGGGTTATACATAGTTCTTTCTTTTCTAATTTCACTGTTATTATTGTTATTGTTTTCTGTATAGAATACTCTAGCTGTATTTCTTCCAGCTTGTTCTACTCTATGATTAGTTTGGAATAAGACTCCTTCTTCTATCTGGCTAAGTTTCTCCAAAATTTCTACGAAACTTAAGTCAGGATTAAAAATCTTTAATACTTTTCTCTTAATCTTTTATGATCTCTAAGCTCTTCCATACTCTCTAATATCTTAGTCATAATTAAGATATTTATCTGTTGAGAAGTAAATCCAAAAGAAGTTTCAATATCAATGAGTTTTCTCTGATATTCCCACAAGAGATTCTTCAAGTCCAACATGAATTCAGTAAGAGTTATATGTGGCTTTCTCTTAAATTTCATGAACTGCTTCAATAAACAGAAGATTGTCTCAGCTTTTTCTGGTTTGAGAAAAATCTTTAATTGAATCAAAAAGTCTTCTAGGTTCTTGCACCTAGAAAATCTGCTATCTTTGAGAATATATTGTCTGGCCTCTGATGTAAAATCAGAAGAGATTGTAGTCTTAGTAAAGTCTATTTTTCTGGCCGTTCCAGTTATTATTGCCTAACGTGCGTATCATTCTCTGTGTACGTAGTTAGTATCCTCAAAATTTGAATACCTACCAAGCTTAGGGTCTTGTATTTCTCCATACAATTTTAGGCTTTGGGTATTTCTGAAATGCAGGTGTAAAACACATTACTTGGGTAATATCCTCCATAAGGGGGTCCATATGGCTATGGATTATAACCCGGTTGCATTGTTGGAAGGGGTTGTTGCCAGCTTGTGGAAGGTGGCTGCATACTTAGAGGATTATTTTAAAATATTTTGGTCGGATGGTCCCCACGGATTTCTGAGGTTGTTCTCCACATTATAGACGTTTCATTGTTTGTTCTGACCCCAGTTTCGCTTAAACTCACTTTATTTTAAAAAATTTCTGTTTGGCCATCCAGGCAAGGGTAAGATTTTTTTTTTTTGAAAGGGGGTGTAGCCCCCGCTGTCTTTAAATGTATATTGAAAGTATTGTCCAAAACATTTGTCTTTTGGAGCACCTTTGGTATTTTTTCTTTAATTTCTGTCTTCCCTGGTTGGTGCCAATCCCATGCTGTCTTTTGATTTGGATTAAAAGACATTGCATCAATATTAGAAGGGGGTAAATATAATGAGGAAGTCCCATATCCTTTTGTGTGGGTTCCTTTATCTTGGGTTTAGTCCCAGTATTCTCTTCTGTTTTCTGTTCATCAGTAGTCTTCACTTCTGTTATATCATGTTCTTCATCTTTATTAATATCTTCTGTGTTTTCATCCATGTTTCATCCATTTTCTCTGTTTGAGTTTTCTTAGGAACTGATTTCCGATATGCAATTCAAAAGCTCATTAGGCGTCAGACTGGTCCGGCTTATAGCCCTTGAAACCAGGTAGCATAGAATGAGGAACAATGTAGAAAATATGAAGACTGTTAAGACTATTGGTTCAAACATAGTCATGATTAAACTTTAATTAATTCAAGTTAATCAATTCATAAGGTTTCTGAATTATTAAACAATCCTATTTGTCGTGTTGGATTGTTAAGACACTATAAAGTTTTCTCAACTTTTTATGTCGCTCTGTTTCTGTCGAGCTGTCTTAATACAAATCAAAGTTTCTTTTGTAAAATATTTCTTAAAGAAAATATTTTAAAAATCTCTAAGTTTTCAAAAATATTTTTTCAAAATATTTCAAAAATATTCAAACTGTTTTCCAATATTTTAAAAATTTTCTATGTTTCCAAGAAAATATGTAAAGTTCTATTTAAACTCAAACAAAGGAGTTAATAATTGTAGCATTATTAATTGAAATTATTTTTTTTCTAAGTGTTTATTTATTAATATTATTGTTTATTAGTTTTTTCTGTTATAATTAATATTATTGTTTATAAATACACTTAGTTGTTATTTAATTTCAATTATTAAACACTGTCTATAGTTATTCACTATTAAATTTAAACACTGTCTATAGTTATTCACTATTAAATTTAAAAATTTAAATTTTAATCACTTTTAAATTTAAAAATTTAAAATTTAATAACTTCTGATTCAATATTTCCAAGTTTCAAAATGAAAATATTTTTCTATCAAATTTGTTTAAAAATATATCAAAGTTCTATTTAATAATAAAGTCTACTTAATTAAATTCTTATCTGTAATTAATAAAGTAGTTGTTTATTATCCCTTTTTTCTAATCGGGTATGTTCTTTAAATGTTAAGGTTCAACTTCTCCTTGTCCTATTTTGTCAAAGGTTAAGCTGTGACCCTTGTTTGTTCTTCTGTTCTTTTGTTCTTCAAAATTGTTCTATATTTTTCTATAAATATTTTTCTAAGTTGGAATCAGTTAGTTTATGAATTTATTTTCAAATTCTGTTATTGTAGAACCTTTTCTAAAGGTTTGGGATTAATAAAGCAATTTCTAAAATGTTTTAGGTCAGTAAAATGAATTTTCAATTTTCTGGGTCTAAATATAACAATTTCTGCTGTTCTTAGGTCAAAGAGAACAATTTCTAATGTCCTAGGTCAAAAATAAAATAATTTTCTGTATTCTGGGTCAACTAGAACAATTTCTGTGTTCTGTGACCTTTTTGACCTTTTTGACCTTTTTGACCTTTTCTGACCTTTTTGACCTTTTCTGACCTTTTTGACCTTTTCTGACCTTTTTGACCTTTTCTGACCTTTTTGACCTTTTTGACCTTTTTTGACCTTTTTGACCTTTTCTGACCTTTTTGACCTTTTCTGACCATTTTGACCTTTTTGACCTTTTGTCTTGGTGACCTTTTCCTTGGTGACCTTTCTATGTGCCCTTTATTTTTTCTTAAAGGGACTTTTCTAACTTGATTATATATTCGTTAAATCACAACACTTTAATAATTAAAAAAAAAACACTTTTATTTAATTAAAAAAAACACACTTACTTTTAAATCACTCAAAAAAATAATGGGACATAATGCATTTTTTAAACACAAAAAACGAAAAAAGAAACTCAAATTTTCGAAAATATTGACCTTTCCATAATTTTCTCATGATTAAAGGTCATTTTCCGATATTGACTTATGTTTTCAACAAAATTCTTACACTATATAATACTCTACGCGATAACGACTGTATTATGATACGCAATCTATAACGAAAAATGATTAGTACATGCAATTAAATTAAATAAAGCAAATAATATATAATAATATATATACTATACTATAATATATAATATATAAATATATATAATACTAATAATAATATATATATATATATTATATAATATATATAATATATATAATATTAATATATTATATTATATATATATATATTATATATATATTATATATATATACATATGATATATATATATATATATATTAGTTTGTGTCTGTGTCTGTGTGTAAAGCGATATTAAAAAGCAGGAAGGACAAAAATGAATTGAATTCGTTCACTGGCCAAGATCACGATTCGTCCATTGCGACTGCGCACCGCCGTCAATGCCGTTTCCAATTCGTATCTTGTTTATACTTCCTGAGATGCTCGAATAATGCTGACTTCAGATTACTCTATTAAATCCCATTCAAAACTGCACGTGAATGAAATACTATAAATATTTACGTATTTGCTGATTCCTATAAATTGAACTCACTCCAGCTACAAACGTAAACAAAACATTTATATGAACGCACATTTTGACTTAACATCTTTCTTATGATGCGCTGCTGCTGTTTGAGATATTTCTAATCTATCTATGGCTATAATTAAGTTAATTACGGTAATTTAATAAAAAAAAATTTCACAGTTGTTATTAACTAAGTCTTCTTTATATTTTAGAAGAATAAAAAAAATTAATTAAATTTTAATTAATTGATTTAAAGGGTTGATTGCATTATTATTTATGTATTCTTAAAAAATCTTCCCACTTGGAACAATACATAAAAAATAAATACAATCAAACGATTTTTTAACATTATTTTTTGATAATTTTGCTTTAAAAAAAACAAAAAAAAATAACAATAACAATTCTTCAATTTTTTTTCAATAAATTTAATATATTTTCTATAAAAAAAAACGTCTATTAAATTCTTTTCTTTTTATCACACTATTATTATAT
>JABUQX010101040.1:2500-5000 GCA_015478945.1 Trachelipus rathkii | reverse complement strand
TATATAATATAATATATATATAATATATAAATATTATAATATATATATATATATATATATATATATATATTTATAGTATATAATTATATATATATATATAGTAGAGAGAGAGAGAGCGAGAGGAGAGAATTTAAACAAAAAATTTTTTTAATTAATTGTCATCGTCATCGTCATGTCATCGTCCATGTCATCGGCAAAATTTGTTCTAATCGTAATCGTCATCGTCATCGGCAAAAATTTCATAATCGTCCCATCACTAGATATATATATATATAATTATTATAATAGATTATATATTTATAATATAATATAATATATATATATATATATATATATATATATATATATATATATATATAATATATATAATATATATATATATATAATATATATATTATATATTAGTATATATATATAGATATATTTATTAATTATATTATATATATATTATATATTATATATAATATATATATATATATATATATATATATATATATATATATATAATATATATATATATATGATTTATATATATATTATATATATATATATATATATATATATATATATATATATATTAATATATATATATATATAGTATATATAATATTATATATTTGAGAAAATGAGACAATCTTTCTGTTCCTCTACCTCCCTATAACATTTTGCTTTAACTTTGCTTCTTCCTCTTTGCTTCTTTTTTCATCTCTTTTGGTAATACTTCTGTCTTAACTTCTGCTAAAGCTGAGGCGTGTTTGCTAACCTTTCCCACTAATTCCAACTTTAGACAGTTCCAGAGAAATTCATCCTCTCATTATCCTTTTAACTCGTGCACTCTCTGAGCTTAACACTAAGAAGGCGGAGAGTGCTGAAGTTATCCCTTTAGTGGTCCTCAAAACCTGTGCTTCTGAACTTGAACCCTGACTTGGTAAACGGTTTCCTCAACCGACTATTAACTTTTTTAACCTTTCCCTCCGGCCGAAAGAGTGCATTCATTCAGCATGTACTGAAGAAGCGGGACAACAGTCAATAATATAACTATCGTCCTATCACTTTAACCAATGTTCTTCATAAAACTTTCGAATCTATTCTCAATAAGAAGATTTAGAAACATATTAAATCTTCTAATCTCTGATTGCTAGTATGGCTTCTGTAAGGAACGGTAGACTGGTGAACCTCTTTCTTTTCTCTCTGACCCTTGATCCTCTGACCTTCAGCATTTCTACAATCTTTTGCTATGGCGCTAGACACATCGAAGGATTTCGATAAAGTTTGGATAAAAGCCTTAATTTCTAAATTTCACTTTTCGATATTTATCTATCAATTTGTAACATTCTCTTGAATTCAGTTCCAGTCGTTCAATGACTGCTTTTGTGGATAACCACTATTATCCTTAAATCTATCATGAATGGTGTTAATCAGAATTCTGTTATATCCATAATTCTTCTTCTATTTTGCATTATTGATGTATACTGTGTCTCCTATCCACTCCTAGGCTCATAACTTCACTTATCATTGTTCCTTCCAATTTGAAAGACGACTCATTCAGCAGCAAATAAATGATGCTAAGAAGGTAGCCTTGAGGCAACAGACCTTTAATCTTTCTCGTACCTGTACTCGTGTTAAAGAAAACATGGTTGTTTTCAATGTCTCAATAACTCAGTTTCTTTATCTACCTACTTGGTATAACTTTTCACACAACTATATTATCTTCTTTGAAAACTCAATTCTTACGATCTGTTCTTAATACTCTTGATATTTTCTTTTCACGTGATCTTTCTTATATGGATCACATTATGTTCTCTTTAACAGGTTTCTAGTTATTTGGATAATCTGAGGTGTCGTCAAAACTTCTTTTCACCATCCCAGTTGCAAGATATACATAAGGGCGTTGTTCGCTCTTATAAAGAGTATGAATCACATATTTGGGGTGGTTCCACACATATTGCGCTCCTCGATAAAGTCTAATCTATGGATTTCGACTTGTTATCTCTCCTACTCTCACTAACTCTCTCCAATCTCCTACTTTCACTAACTCTCTCCAATCTTTCTACTTCTCACTAACTCTCTCGCAATCTTCTTACTTCTCACTAATCTCTCCATCTTCTACTCTCACTAACCTCTCTCCATCTTCTACTCTCACTAACTCTCTCCAATCTTCTACTCTCACTAACTCTCTCCAATCTTCTACTCTCACTAACTCTCTCCAATCTCCTACTCTCACTAACTCTCTCCAATCTCCTACTCTCACTAACTTTCTCCAATCTCCTATTCTCACTAACTTTCTCCAATCTTTCTTAGCCGTCGAACTATTGCATCACTCTCATTATATTATTGCTATTACAATTGACATTGCTCCTCAGAATTTTACAGTCTTGCACCTCCTTTTTTGAGGAGAGTTCCTGCAATTTGTATCTGAGCAGTGTCATCCTTTCTCCGTCCAAATATCTGACCCAAGATTTTAATTGCGCTATGCTCAAATCTTACATGTACTCCACTG
>JABUQX010101039.1:27500-42500 GCA_015478945.1 Trachelipus rathkii | reverse complement strand
TATTATATTATTATTATTATTATTATTAATTATTATATTATTTATTATATTATTATTTTATTATTATTATTTTATATTATTATATTATTATTATTATTATATATTATATATTATTATTATATTATTATTATTATTATTATTATTATTATATTATTATATGATTATATTATTATTATTATTATTATTATTTATTATTATTATGATATTTATTATTATTGCATTATTATTATTATTATTATTATTATTATTATTATTATTATTGATTATTATTATTATTATTATTATTATTATTATTATTATTATTATTATTATTATTATTATTATTATTATTATTATTATTATTATTATTATTATTATTATTATATATTATTATTATATTAATCATTATCATTATGCATTATCATGACCATTATTATTATTATTATTATTATTTATTATTATTATTATTATTATATATTATTATATTGAATATTATTATCTATTATTATTATTATTATTATTATTAGTTATTATATTATTATTATTATCTTTCCTTATTGAAAAAAGTTATACAAAGCACTAAACGAAAAAACAAACATGTGTACTATTACTATTAAATTCTCCGAAAGCATTCGATGTAGTTCCACACAACCTACTCTTAGGCAAATTAGGAAGACTTGGTATCACTAATAGTTCATTACCATGGCTTGTCATTTATCCGGCCGGACACAATATGTTCCATTAGGGGAGACATCATCATCACACGCCTCAATTTCTCAAGGTGTCCCTCAGGGCTCTATTTTGGGGACACTTTTATATATATATATATATAATATATATAATATATATGAATATATATATATTATATATATAGTATATACGATATATATATATATAATATATATATTATTAAGTAATATATATATATATATAATATATATATATATAATATATATATATGACTTTCAAAATTGTCACAATTTAATACTCTAATAATCTTAATAGCACTCCGTAATATTAGACACACTTAACTGTAAGTAAACAATGAATTGAAAAACATTATAAGTTTATAACATGGGTAGAGGCAAACCGTCTACCTCTAAACCTACAAAAAACAAATTACCCAGTAAAAACAAAGCAAAAGAACCAATGTTCAACTAAATATAAGAGCAAAAGATCTAATAAATCAGTATCATCTGCCAAGTTATAAGGTGTTATCTTTGATGACAAGCTTTCTTTCAAAAAACACAAATAGTCTTATTAGCAAACTATCCTACGCTTACTATGCATTCCAAGATAAGAAGATTTATTCCAAAATATATCTTAAAAAACCTTTACTATAGTCTTGTTTATTCTCACCTACTCCACCGTCTTTCTGTGCAAGTGAATACTTGCTACAATCTCTAATCATTAGGCAAAAAAAAATAATTTGCGTAATATCAGGGCCTCGAACCTACCGTGAACACACAACCACACTATTAAAAAATATGTCTATTATTGCCTTCATGATATCTACACCCTTACAATAAGTAGTCACGTCTTTAGTCACAAATGGAACTGCAAATGCTCTTTTGACCAACATAATTGTACAGGACCAAACTTTGAGAAGAAATGATCTCCGTAGCACAAATTCCCTTACCTTAGGGCCTAGACAAAGCAAAATTCACCCTAACGAAATCTCAGAGGGCTATTTCAAATAAGGGCATATAGATGAGTGGAATAATCTCCCTAAAAATGTTCAAGAGTCACCCACCATTGGATCTTTTCATAGTAATATCAAAAGCTTCTTAATAACAAAATACTAACGCGCATATTTCTACCTTCAATAGGTTTCATTTCTACAACGAATAATGGTAATTCCTATATGCGATAAATTATTATTATTTGCTAACATAATTTTTCTTATTAGCAACGATAATGCTGATAGCGATTCGATGTTATAAGTACCAATATTATTATTAATTATTATTATTATTATTATTATTATTATTTTATTATATAGGATTATAATAATTTAATAAAGTTATATATATATTTATGTATTATTTATATACGTCGAGTTGTGATGCTGTGAGCTCACTCATATTGATTATTATTAATTCCGGATGTGCTGTGTGAGTTGTGATGATGTGGAGTGGGTGATTGGGAGTTAATTATTATTTATATTAATTATTACTGTTTTATATTATCTATTATGAGTATTAGTAGTAGTATTAGTATTATAGTAAATATAATTTTTTTTTTTACCATTTCAACCGCCACTCACGGCAGAGCCCTATTCAAGGAGGGGGTGTTGCTCAGAAGCTCACCAACTAACGCAAATTATGCAGATAAGGACAGACAGAAGCTTTGAAGTGAGGGATATTAAATTCAGCAGGAACACAGAAGATGGAAGCAGAATTCCACAGAACAGACGTGGCAGGAAAGAAGAAGGAAGCACGCAGCGAACTAGCCTGGTTACCAATATCCACACAAAAACTCAGCGCAGACACAGCACCCTGTCCGTACGAGGGCGTTCGTAAAGGTGGGATACGCAGAGTTGACAAGTTTCCTCGAGCACCTGCCGCTGCGGTACCTATAGAAAAAGAGATAAAGCACCACATCGCGCCGCAAAGATAGAGGTCAAGTGAAACTGGAAAGTACGAAACAGTTTATAAGTCTTTTGGCCTTTTTAACTCGACCCTGTCCAAAAGCGGGTGAAACCAGAGCCACCCCCCCCCAGATATGAGAGCATTACTCCATATCAAGGCGCATGAGCCCTTGCTATATAGCTGGAGTAACTGAGAGGAGGAAAAAAAAGTCTCGCAGTCTAAACTGAATTCCCAGTTTCTTTGAGCCGCCCTAGCAACCGTTTGTGATGTGAGGTTTCAAACATTTTTTTGTTTATGTTTAAGGCCAAGGATGTTTATTATGTCAACAGGAGAGACGAGAGAACCTCGAAAGAGATAGAAATTGGAAGTGTCTTTAGAAGAGATTTAGTAGAAGTTGAGTTTTGAAAGAATTTAAATTTCACAAGGTTGAACGAACCCCACCTGGAAAGATTCTATCCAGATCAGCCAGAATAGAATCTGAAAGATTAAGACGAGAGGCAATTCTAGAAGTTAAAAGAGAGCAGAATTAAATAGTTTGAAGAATGAAGGGTCGAGTCAATAGATTAGATGTGCAGGTGAAAAATTCATTAATGAAAAGTTAGAAATAAAGTAAAGAGATAAGACAGAACCCCGAGGAACACCACAACTGACAGAAAAGGAAGAAGTCGCCCCGGCAACCACAGCTATATGAGCGATTGAGAGAAAACTAGAACATAATAAGCAAAGAGAAGAGAAACCCAAAGAAGGGAGCTTGGAGAGCAAGGACGCGTGCCATTACCCGGTCAAATGCTTTGATATGTCAAGCGCCACCACGCAAGTCTCCCCTAGTCCTAACGGCGGATAAACCAAAAAATCAAGTTAAGATAGAAAGTATATTGCAGTAGACCTCGAGTGCCAAAAGCCGTACTGCGATCGGAAAAGAGTGAATGAGATTCCAGATGATCTATAAAATGAGAGTTGAAAAGGTTTCAAATCTTAGATATAGAATACAAGTGAGAGCTATAGAACGATATTAGAAGGATCAGAGCGCTACCTTTCTTCGAAACTAGTTGGACATGTGCTGTTCAAAACACTGAGAAAGTTTAGTATGAACATACAGAATATGGTATGAACGAGGGAGTGCACAAGCACGAAGCACACTCCATCAAAACACGGACGAATCCATCCAGGCCTTCCCGCCTTCATAACGTCATAGATTTCAGGAAGCCATGCACTCATCAAATTAATCACAGCAAAGCATTAGACACCTGAGAGGGAGAAGAGGGGAAGAGAATTCCAGATCATCCAGGTTGAGTTAGAGGAAAATAGGAGGCGAAGAGATTTGCCTTTTCAGTTGGAGAATTAGCAGCGAACCCATCTGAAACGAATGAGAGAGAAAGGATTATTTACAGGAAGTTGTTAAGAGATGTTTTTGCAAAGAGGCCAGAAAGATTTGTTTGTAGGAGATCCAAGGAGGTTAGCGCACTTCGTTTGATGAAAGCCCGCTTGCTCGTCGAAGAGTAATCCTGCAACGATTTCTAGCTGAATGGAAAATAGCAATGATAGGAGAACGAGAAGTTTCAACTCCCGATACCACTTGTCTCTATCCTGAATGCCAGAGAACAAAGTACGATGGAACATGGATTATGAAGGAGAGAAAGATTTAGTCGAAGAAGAATGAACCTGCTCATACCCTCAACGATTACGGCTCCCAACCTATCGGCAGACAGAAGCTGAAGCTGAAGCGTCACCAGGACAAAGCAGTCACTCCAATTATAGTTAGCGTAGAACAACGCAAGGCCCCCCCCAATCGGCACGATCAAAGTGCCAGAAAAACGGTAGGGCAGGATGGAGCTGTTGGAGAGAAAGTATTAAAATTAGAGATATAAGGTTGTGGTCAGATTTTATTAGTAAGTGATTATTATATTGAATTATATACTTGATTATTACATTATATTGTTTGATATTGATTATTATTATAATATTATTACCAATATTATTATTTAATGTTATTATTACTTATTATTATAATTACTATTATTTTTGGTAGTAATGGTAGTATTATTGTTAATTATTATTATTATATAACAGTTAATGGATTATTATTATTATTATTATTATTATACTATTATTTATTACTATTTTGATTAATTTTTATAAATTTTTTTTTATTTTATTTAAAATTTTTTTATTTTTCAATCAATTTTTGTAATTTATTATTATTATTTATTATACTATGATATGAAGTTGAAATTTATCATTATTATTATTAGTAATAGTGGTATTGATATTGTTTGCATTATCATCATTGTCATAAATAACTAATTATTATTATTATTATTATTATTATTATTATTATTATTATTATTATTATTATTATTATTATTATTATTATTATTATTGTATTGTGATATTAATCTTTATCAACATTAATACTGTTTAGTATTATTTTATCTTTATTATTAATATTTATTATTATTATTATTATTATTATTATTATTATTATTATTATTATTATTATTAAGAAAATAAACCAGCTTATTAGGGTTAGGTTTATTTCGTATTATATAAAGATGATCTAATTTATGGTATCCCTACTTAAACATAATTTGAACATGAAACCCCGTATAATAAATACGGTACTTCATGGGCTCAAAGGTGGAAAATGTCCCCTCAGAAGACTATTTTTCGTAGCTATTTTTTAATATATTACGAGTAAATTGATATTTTTTTAATGATAAGTATTATGTAATATATACCATCGACAGAATAAAGTATTTTAGATATTATTATTATTATTATTATTATTATTATTATTATTATTATTATTATTATTATTATTATTATTATTATTATTATTATTATTTAATTATTGTTACCTATTTCTTTTTCTTCTTTAATATTTTTAGTATTTACATTATTATTATTAGTAGTGGTAGTAGTATAATTATTACCTATTATCTTTATTATTATTATTGTTAGTTATTATTATTAATTATTATTAAATTATTTATATTTGTTTTTCTTCACTGACGTACCCTTTTCTAACCAATTAAAAACAATTTCAAAGAACCCCGAATAATAATAATAATTTTTGGCCAAAAGAAAGAAAATAATGTTAAAAATAAATATAAAACAAAAAACAAAAACAAACAATCGCAACAATTATGTTTAATTAATCAATACTTTCCCTTTCTATTTACCTTGCATGATTTCGTTGATTTTCCCCACTTAGAAGTGCTTTCATGTGAGAGAGAGAGAGAGAGAGAGAGAGAGAGAGAGAGAGAGAGAGAGAGAGAGAGAGAGAGAGAGAGAGAGAGAGAGAGAATATATATATATGATCTGAGGTTAGTACTCAGACCAATTAAATAAGTAATTACTGAATGGATGATTTATTAAAAAATGTGTATATTCTGTGATCTATTTATTAAATATGCAACGTTGAAATAATAATATGACAGATATATAATAAAAATGTTGTTAACACAATGGTCAATAAAGTACTTAATTATGACATAGACAAAGTTTAATTGGATATTAATAATAATGACACTGCAAACTTGCGGCATTTTCTTGCCCTATGCCTACCTGACACAACCGTTCGTCCGCGGCGTCTTAAAATAATAATCCCTCGCATAGGGTCCTCTCAGGCGGCTTCCATAGGCTCTCCCCAATCCGTTACAAGAATTGAATCGTTTAACCCTAAAATTGCCATTGTTAGGCATTCGATGCCTCAGTATTTTTTCCATGAGAATTCAAGAGTTTGGAGCTTTTATTCCCCACCTATATAGGGAAGAGAGCACCTAGGTGCCCCTCCCTCTCTCCTTAGTTTTGCATCGGGTAAACGAACGTTTACCTGATCAAAGTGGTGTCCCTGGAGTATAGCTCAAACAAATTGGAACAGCAAATGGAAGAGAGCTTCCATTTGAGATAATTTCAATATGTTTGATAGTTAGCCACACAGAATGCCTTCCTTAATTCTATTACAAACAATCTCAAGGATAGAGGAAGGAAGATAGGTGGAAAAACTACTTGAGGAGGGTAAATTACAACTACTAAATATTATTATTCAATAATTTGTGTACACAATCTTTGCACTTGCAAAATTTCTAATTACGTAACCTTTGACCGAATTACCTGTAAAAGAAAAGATTAGTAAGAGGTTGTCTACATATGATTTCTTTCTTTCACATTTTTATTATATTTATTTTTCTGCTATTTTCTACTCTGATCGGCCTCCGCTAAATGGTAATAGATCTTTATGTTTCTTAAATTCTCTGCTACCGGCTGACCATTTTTTAAGATATAAACTGTATTATTAGTGAAACGTAACACCTTATAGGGCCCCTGGTACTTTTGTTCGAGCTTGCCTACATTATATTGCTTGTTTCTTACAAGAACTAGCTTGGTTTCCTTCAAATTTTTAGGAACGAACACTGATCGGTTCTTCAAAGTGGCTCTCGGTGCCAGCGGCTGAGCAAACAACCCTGCTAACTTGTTTAAATATTTATCATAACACATAGCTTCTCCAGGTCTCTCTGACTCTACTAATCTCCCAGGTATATTCACGTTTTGGCCAAAAAGCACCTGAGAAGCTGTAATCCCATTTTCTGTTAGAGGGGCCGTTCTTATTGCAAAAAGCGCAAACGGTAAGACTGATACCCAATCGTGATGTTTGAACTCATTTTCGCTTAACATGCAACGAAGGCTGGCTAATAAAACTCGATGCCTATTTTCAAGATTTCCGTTGACTTGTGGGCTTCCCACTGTGGTGCAGATATGTTCTGCCCCAATCATCTTACAGACCTCTTCAAACAGATGAGCTTTAAAGCATCCTCCATTGTCACTGAGGATTTTGTCAGGCACTCCAGTGAAAGGTAGAATCTCATACAATAATACTTTAATGACGCTTTCAGCATTCATCTCCTTTAAAGGAATAGCAAAAAGATAACAACTATACCTATCAATGGCAGTAAACAAGTATTTATACCCCCGGCAGGGGGTCATCTTAAGAATGTCAATTTGCAACATTTCAAACTTATAGGTCACCTCTTTGAATTTGCCATAATTAGGACTAATAGTGCGAGCGCTTTTGTTTATTTGACATTCATTACAAGCTCTAACGATCTCTTTAACTCGCGAGTGAATCTTCTCAAATACAAACTCTGATTTCACTGCAATTTCCGTTCTTTTAACCCCTAAGTGGCCTTGCAAGTGCAACGTCCTTACCACTTCCGGTATGCAGGTCTCGGGCAAAATGACACGAGAATACCCCAGTGACACGTCCACAAAAATCTTTAAAATTTCTTTATTAAACCAGAATTGCTGTTCGACCATTTTCAACCCACTTTTTTCTCGGTTATTGATTAATGACTTTATAAATGTATCTTCTTTTTGCTTTTCGCTTATACTTTTGTAGTCAATACTCTTTAGGAATCTATTAACTAACTTATTTCGTTTATTGCAGTCAGATATCAAATTCACGGTTAATTCTTCTAATATTTCTCTATTCTCTCTTTTATCATCCTTTTCCTTTTCTCTTTCATACCTGGATAGTAAATTTCTTTCTAAAGCGACACGTGTCTCGGGTAACATCTGCGGTTGGTTAAAAGGCCGATCGGCATGCTTACTATTTTCTACAACTTTACGACAACTATTTTTATGGCCTTCCCTTATAGTAATATTTGTAGAATTTAAATGGCCTATGAATGAACTATTTTCGAGTGTTTTTTCACTCTCTATTTTATTTGTTTGTTCGTCCGCTATTTGAAAATTTGGATTATTTTTAAAGATATATTCGTTTAACGGATTGGATTTTATACTAATTAATTTGAAAATTACATTATAAGAGCTTAGTAAATTAAGTTGACGGACTTGTTTTGCGTTTTGATTTAATACATCATTTGTTTTGTTATATAAGGTGATTAATTCTTTCAAATGAGTATATATCGTTATTTTCCTCCCACTTAGTAGGTACCCGAATTTGTTAAACATTTTGTTTAGTATTAATAATTGTTTACTTATATCATCATATCTTTTTTCAATAGCCGACTGGGTGGAGGAAAAGAAAGCATAGGGTCGGCTTTCTTTGTCATCTCCCAGAATAACTCCGGATAAAGCGGTTGAAGAGGCATGAATAAATATTTTTATGGGCGTTGAAGTGCCGGGGTAAGCTAATAGGCAGGAGTTTTTTATAGCGTTTTGAACAGCGCTAAAAGCCTTCTCCGACTTTTCATTCCAAAATATTTTCTTTCTGGAGTACGCTTTACCCTTTAAATAGTCAGTTAATGGACCCATTAAATCTGCTAGGCAAGGGAGCATTATTCTGTAAAACGAAAGTTTTCCAATTAATCCTCTCATCTCCCTAATAGTATGCGGTTTTTTATAAGTTACTATCTCTGCAATTTTCTCTGGATTCGCTCTAACACCTTCAGCGCTTATTATGAAACCTAAATATTCTACTTCAGATACTCCAAATCTACTCTTTTTTTCATTCACACAGATAGATAAATAATTTAATCTTTTTAAAACAGTCTCCACAAGTCTTTCGTGCTCTTCAGCGGTTTCTGTAAAGAGTAAAATGTCGTCAATATATACGTGACAGTTTTTTAAGTCAGACAATAATATATTCACCATTCTTTGAAATGCTGCAGGCGAATTTATAAAGCCCATGGGCAGAGAGGTGTATAAAAATGTTCCCAGATTACTCGTGATTGCAAAGTACTTCTGGCAATCAGGATGCAATGGCAGGTTATAGAAACCCTTTATCAAATCTACCTTGCTGAAATACCGTGCACCTTTGAGTGCGAAAATTGCATCGTAAATATTTGGTAGACCGAATATATCCACCTCTGTTCTTTTGTTAAGTTCCCTAAAATCTGTCACTAGTCTAACTCTTCCCCCTCCTTTATCCAAAACACTAAACGGTGCTGACCACGTGGCATTTGTTCTTTTCAACACACCTGCAGCGACTAATTGATTCAACTCCTTTTTTGTTGCTTCATACAGTTTGTGCGGTATTCGACGTCCAGGTAATCGTATAGGCGAACCTTTTATGGTAGGTTTGTAAGGGAAAGCACAGGCCAACTCCCTCAATATCCCTTCTGGTATATCTCCCACTTTTTTCCCTCCCCCCAATTCTGTCTCCAGTTCACCTCCTCCTCTCATATCCCCCATTTCTTGTCCCCCATACTTAGAAAATATTTCAGCCCATTTTTTTCGTTGTTTTATTTTTAAATGAACATTCTCATCTAAATACGGGTTTAAAAATAATGTTTTATACTTATACAAAATATCATTAAGAGGAAAGAGTGGGCTAAAAGGCAAAGAGGTGAGAGTTTTAGGGGGAGATTCATGCGAAAGATCATGGGAGATTGCGTTTATTTTTAAAGAGGATATAGAATGACCGGGCCTTAATAATACGGTATGATTGGTATTAGGATCAATGAGTACATCGTTCTTAAAATCTATACCAAACCCAAAATGTTTCAAAAAAGTGATACCTAATATGTTTAGTTTTACATCTGCTATATACAATTTGTGTTTATATATTTTATTCAACCCAATATCTAAATCTATATCAATATAATCATAAACATTTATTTTGGTGCCGTTGGCGGCTAAAATGTGGCCCATTGGTCGTTTCGACCTATGAATGGGGCTAGCCCTAATCAGATCGATTTCCGAGCCAGAATCTAATATATAAAATTTTTTATCAATTCTATTCAATACTTTATATAACTTAGAGCCAGATACATCACCTTTAGAGAGAGGAGTGCTATTTGTTTTTTCTTGGACGGCTGAGATAATTGGTTCTCTGCACAAATTAGAACTTAAACCTATATCACCCGTCTCTCCCAAAGCTTCGCATACTGAGCTCGCTGATAATACCTTCCGATCATTCTCATATCCAATACTCAAATAATTATTAAAGAAAGTATAACCGACATGCATGTTAGAATTATAATTACATAATACCTGATTATTAATCTCTCTCATATTTTTATTATTTAATATATGGGCTATGGCAATTTGATCTTTTTTTATTTCATTTTCAATATCAGTTTCGCTTATATGGCAATCGCTTTCGGGTTTTTCAACCTCACAGGTATTTACAATAGAAATATTTTTGTTATTTATTTTACATGGAAACTCATTATTATATAACATTTCATTCTTATTATTAACATAATTAAAGTTCACATCATTCATTTTATTATTATTATTATTATTATTATTATTATTATTATTATTATTATTATTATTATTATTATTATTATTATTATTATTATTATTATTATTGCCATAGTTTGTTTCAGCATTGAATTTGAAAACCTTTACATAATTATTAAAAGATACTGTTTTACCTCTATCTATTTTGTTGTCGCGGCCATCTAGATGAGATGATGACCCAGATTTCAGTTTCCCTGAGTGGTGGTTGTATGATGGGGGTTGGCAGCAGCCCCCCCCTCGTGAGGGTATACTAGAGTATAAAGAGGACATTCCTCACTTTCACATTTGTATGCTTTTAACCAATGCTTCTTATGATAGAAACAGACATTATTATAGGCATCATTATTCTGTTGTGAAGCATAGTTCTCATATCTACGTCTAGGCTGGCTCCTACCCCTCCTTGAATGTTGTTGCCAGCTGTCTGCAGATGGCTGCCAGCCAGTAGGAGGTGGCTGTCTCTGCGCTAGCTGGCTTAGCGTCTCAGCCACGCTCTTGGCTGTATCCAATATGTTTTGTAATTGAGTCAGGATCTTCTGCTGAGTCTCCGCCTCCTCCTTTCTTGTGTCGCGGTCAGTGGAGTTTCTTCGTGAGCGGTTATAATGGTTCGAATTTGTTTCTTCTGAAAGCTGATTCACATTTCCCCAGTATGGGGGATCTCTCCCATATTGGGGCATCGGTTGGAAATTTTTATGTACAAAGTTCTTGAAAAGATCGTCGGCCACCACCACAAGTTTATTGATGTCATTATCTTGAGCTAAGGAATACAGACTCATCTGGACCTGAGGCGGCATCTCATTAAGGAAGAGCTCTTGTGCGAATTTCGGATTGTTTTCTACGAGTAATTCAAAGTTCTTCCGTCCCAACACCTCTTTCACACGGTTGAGATAATGACTTGGCAATTCTGTCTTTTCCATCCCCTTTTTGAAGACATCCCTCACCCGCTGTCTCAGTGCCGGTAAGTATGTTTCCTCTATGCGACCCATTAGTTCTTCATACGCATTGTCTCTTAATGGGAACTGTAATGTAGACACAAGACTGTTGGGGAGTATGGAGGCTAAAAGTCGGACTTTCTCCGAACCCTCATTAATTCCGTTAAGTTTAAATACCGCATTGGTCGCAGACAACCAACTGACAATATCATAGCCATCGAAGGCGGGAAGTTGGTGGGAGGAAAGAGAGCTTTTGTTTCTTCGCCCCTTTCCGAATGAACGTCTTCTTATATGTACGGGCGACTTATGTCTGTTTCTTTGAGGAGTACATTCACGGTCACTTTCTGAACTCGTAGAAGATTCTTCAACCAAAGAAGGAGTCGGTGATTTTTGCGGCGAGGGAGTCTTCCTTGTTAACTGGCCTTTAGGGGAAGTGGGTTTTCCTCTCCCCACCTTAAGACGCGGGGCATTTTTCTTCATTTTTCCCCGTTTTTGTTTTTTCCATAAAAAATAACTGTACTTGAGATAGTTTTTTTTTTTTTTTTTTTTTTTTTTTTTTTTTCAAAAGTTTTAGTACTAAAGTTCGGTTGGGTTTTTTGTTAGAGAGCAAAAATTTCGTTATCTGAAGCATTCCATGCATTTCTTTTTCTTCTTTTTTTTTTCTTTTTTTTTTTTTTTTCTAATACCGCTTTATTTCTTCAAGCAGTATTATTATAAATTATTTATTATCAGATATCACTTTCCACAGTTATTAATGAATAGCACGATTACACAGTTAATTTTTGATAACACTTCACAAAATTTCACAGTATATTCAATTACTTTTTTTTTTCACACCGTCGATCACTGTTCAGAAGGGGATTTTTAATTATAATAATTAATACTAATGATGTAAGGTCACTATGGGCTGTCGCCAGATTATGATCTGAGGTTATTACTCAGACCAATTAAATAAGTAATTACTGAATGGATGATTTATTAAAAATGGTTATTCTGTGATCTAAGTTTATTAAATATGCACGTGAAATAATAATATGACAGATGATATAATCAATTTTGTAATCACAATGGGCAGAAAGTACTTAATTATGGAATAGACAAAGTTAATTGGATATAATAATAATGACACGGCAAACTGCCGGCTTTTCTTTGGCCCTATGATCTCTGACAACACGACCGATTCGTCCGGCGTCTAAAATAATAATCCCCTCGCTGGGCCTCTCAAGGCGGCTTCCATAAGCTCTCCCCAATCCGTTACAAGTTTGAATCTTTAACCCTAAAAGTTGGCATTGTTAGGCATTCGTATGCCTTCAGTATTTTTCCACTGGTAATTCAAGGAGTTTGAGAGCTTTTTATTCCCCTACTTATATAGGGGAAGTATAGCACCTAGGTGCCCCTCCCTCTCTCCTTAGTTTTGCATCGGGTAAACGAACGTTTACCTGATCAAAGTGGTGTCCCTGGAGTATAGCTCAAACAAATTGGAACAGCAAATGGAAGAGAGCTTCCATTTGAGATAATTTCAATATGTTTGATAGTTAGCCACACAGAATGCCTTCCTTAATTCTATTACAAACAATCTCAAGGATAGAGGAAGGAAGATAGGTGGAAAACTACTTGAGGAGGGTAAATATATATATATATATATATACTATATATATATATTATATATATAATATATATATATATGAGAGACAGTATTTCAAGATCAAAAATTCTGCTTTTGACATTTTAAAATATATTATTTTTTTTTAATTTATAAAAGTTTCAGTTTTGTTTTTTATTTTTTTTATTTCTTAACTATAAATAAAAGTTATTTTTCTTGGGATTATAAGAATAATATATATTTATATATATATATATATATATATATATATATATTAATTATATATATATATATATATATATCTATATATATATATATATATGGGTTGTATATTCAACTTCATGGGTGGTTCCTGGATCAGATTTATTTTAAATACGTCGCAAAATAACATTTGGATGACGGAAATGAATAATTCCAGTCAATATTAATATCAGACTATAAAATTCCGTTTGTGTCAAAAATAAAGAAATATAAATAAAAAGATGTCTTATATATATATATATATATATTAAATATAGTATTATATATATATATATATTATATATAATATATATATATATATATATAATATATATATATATATATATATATATTATAATATATATATATATATATATATATACTATATATATTTATATATATATATTGCTTCTTACTTCTTACTTCAGCTCCAAGGAGTCATTTATCTTCCTGTAAGTGCGGGTAGTCTCCTTCTCCATCCGTCTCTATCTGGGAAGTCACCATTTCTTCTCATTTCCATGATGTTCGGGAAGTGATGAATCTCCAGTACTTCCTCTACTCGGCCTCTCCACTTCCTTCTTCTCGGCCTTCCTCGTCTCCTGGTCTCTCTTCCTCCACTCCAAGATTCTCCTCTGCCACTCCTCCTCGTCCACATCCTCTCCAGATTGTCCCAGCCACCATCAGTTGGGCCTTTTCTATCATTTATTATCGCACATACCCCTGCGCTCTCTCTTATATGTTCATTTTTCACTCTATCTCTTCTGCTCTTTCCCAGAATTACCTTCAAGGGCTTCATCTCCGCTGCTTGTATTCTGCTTCTTGTCATTGTGTTGGTCGTCCAACTAGCCACACCATACATCAATTTGGGCATCAAAACATTCTCAAAAATGATTCCTTTCGCCTGCATGGGCACATTCTGATCCTTCTGCAAATGATGAAAACGTTCACGCTTCTTCGTATTTCTATCTTTCAGCCGTGATATCTTCCCCTACTCCTCTCCTATTTCGAACACATTTCCAAAATACTTTAAAACTTCTAACCTTTTTTATGTTTCTACATCTAACTGATATAATATATATATATATATATATATATTATATATATATATTATATGATATATATATTATAATATATATTATATATATATTATATATTATATATATAATTATATATAATAGTATATAGTATATATATATATATTATATTTATATATAATATATATATATATATATATATATATATATAGTATATAATAATATATATATTAGTATATATAGTATCTAATATATATATATATATATTATATATATATATATATACTGAATATTAAATCCTCTCTCCTTCTCTCTCAGTTCTCTCTCTCTCTTGCTCCTCTCTCGTCGATCTCTCCTCTCTCTCTCTCTTCTCTCTTCTCTCTCTTTCTCTCTCACACACTCACATAAACACC
>JABUQX010101039.1:0-15000 GCA_015478945.1 Trachelipus rathkii | reverse complement strand
TTACTAATAAAATACCGATTATTCCAATCTATGATGCCTATTCATATATATATCGTTCAATGTAAAAATAAACTCCGATACCGATTCCGATATCGATATCGATACTGATACTGATTAGGATTCGATTTCATTTATTATAATTATAATTATGTATAAGATTTGAGTGTTATATATATAAATATGTGAGTTAACCTATTATATAGTTGTAAGTATATTGTCTTTATTTAGAATGTGAGAAAAAGAGCCATATAAAGAAGTAATATCCGTACAATAGAATAAGATAAAGGAGAAGTAAGAGGGGAGGATGGTTTGAGAGTGAGATTTGCATGGAGTGAGACAGGGCAGTGTACTTCGCCCTGCTATAACATGATAATAACATGACGTAACGGACTGAAGTAGAATAGTGTGAGGACAGGTAGTTGCATGAGCAGAACACTACTATACGCGATGAGCAGGGCATTGAATAGCAGCGAGGGAGTGGACACTGCACTGGAAAGAAATAGCTGAACAGATGGGAATGCCGCATAGGAAATCGGTATGAAGATGGTATACACGGAGAAGACGGAGGTAATCAGAATAGCTAGAGAAAAGAACAGAACTGAACCCAAATATAGAAGGAAGAGGACTACATCAGGTGGATAAGTTCAATTATACTTGGGAGTGATGATATCGGAAGGGAAAGCGAGGCAGGTTGTATGGAAAGGATTAGGCGAGAGGATAAATGAAGTTCTCTCAGAAGTTAGAAAGCGAGTTATACTCAGATACTTAAGAGAAATGGCTATAATCCAAAAGATATTGAAAATGGTGATCATATAAAACATACTGGGAGACCATTACACTGAGGTACAGGATCGGAAATGCTGGCACACTGAACACAACACATAATGAGTAGAGTGAGGCGGCGGAGATAATGGTGCTGAGATGATTGAAGGAGTTTACCTTTCTGAGAGTGGTCGGAGATAATGAGGAAATACGGAGCAGAGCTAAGAATTGGATTTAATAGCTAAATGCAGAAATAACAACAGAATCAACTGAGATGGTATTTGACAGGATCCTCAATGGACACCTTATATGAAGATGCTGGAGTGATCGCCGGTGGGCCGTAGAATTCCTGCGGGCAGCAACGAAGGAAAAGATGGAGGGCATCGGTGGAGATGTGCGATGAACGTCAGAGGAGTGGCTATGGTGGATGTGGAGGAGAGAAGAATTACGAAGATAGAAACCACTGGAGAGGTTCTGCAGAGGCGACACATGACAGGTCAATACACAGATCTACCAGAGGGGATGTGAATAAGGTGAATATAGGGTATCATTTATATTGTGATACTTTGTATAATATAATATATAGTATGTAGCTATATATATATATTTATAGGTATATATATAGGTAGGTATATATATGTTATTGATTAATATATATATATTGTTGGCTAGGACTGTGCTCTTATGATGTTATATTCATGTTTTTATTGTGAAAATTATATATATTATATAAGTATATATTTATGAGATAATATATATATATATATATATGTATTACGTGTGAGACTATATATATATTTATTAATCATATATATACGTTGTTTATATCTTATATGTAGCGTAGTAGCGTAGCGTAGTGAATGTTATATGATTGATATATTTATTATATGTAGGTATATTATATATGTCTATTTTACTATATATATATAGTATATAATATATATATATTTATAGTTATATTTATATACATGCTTGTGGCTGGCAGCGATTCCGTTATGCGTTACTAGGTGGGGGGGACCGTTACTGAACGAACGTAGTGTTTTTGAGTAACGTGAGTTTACGGAAATGCGTTACTATTTTTCTTTCATGTAACGGCATTTCCGAATAAGTTCCGTTATTATTGCCTGGGCGCGTTACTTTGTCAGTGGCGCGTTTACATTTTGGTTCGTGCACTTTCTTTATGAATGTAGATACGACCAATTGACCACCTCGGTTCATATTCTAAAAAAAATTACTGTTTTATTATTATTACAGGAATCGGGCAGTATTAGAGGGTACAAAATTTTTTACATAAGGACGTTTTACTTAAGTACTTTTTTGTGTACTTAAAGTAAGTTACTTAAGTTTACTTTACATTTACAAATTAAGTTTTCGTAACAATACAATAAAAGTACTTAAAATGCAAGACACTTAAGTCACGATAAGTACTTTAGAGGTCTGAATCTGTAAAGAATTTTCTTTTTAATTATTATGGTTACGAAGAAAAATGTAACACTACATGCTGTAGAATCACCTGAAGCTTGCTGGACAATATCATTATAATTTATATATTTTATTACGTTATTATGTGTTATTGTTCCAAAGCATATAATTACACTTCATTATTATGTACGCTCACTGTACGTGTGTTGAGTTGTGCTTATGGCATTCGCGAACGACAAGCTATATGACAAGGCTTATGATATAGCTTGGTACGCCGCCGCCCGTAAGCGTTTTGACTCATGTTTGAGATACAATCATACACATGAAAATGGAGAATTCAAGCGATTCTGTTACTTAAGGTAGGGGATGACTTGATATTAGGCACAATTAAAATATCGAATTCGCTCGATAATCGAAATTCAGCATAGTGTCTTCCAATGCAAAAAATTAGACACCCATAAATATTAAGGACTTACAGTACAGCCTCTCGAAACATATCAAATGCGGCTCACCTTATTTCTCTAATTTAGTTGCCAACAGACTGATGGCAAAGAAGCCTAACAATTCCTTTCAATGCTAAACAATTGGAAAGTGTACTAACCCTTGTAGAATAAAAGTGGTCGATTAACAGTCTGCCAGAAGTGCACGAAGAGTCCTTGCTGCTCAGATTCATTTGCATGTCCTATCTAGGGTTAGGAAATCATTTCTTATGACTCGTGTGTAGTGCTAGTGAACACAATATTAAAGCTTGTAGACAATTGTGACTGAACTAGTTATGATTTTGACGCAGGCCTTTCAAATCAACTGGAATAGAATTTTGTGAATGGTACTGAAGGGTATGTTGAATCAAATTGAGTCATCCATTTGGTTCAATGCTATTTCGATTCGATGCTTTCCGGGTAGATCATGTATTTATTTGGATTATGAGTGAATTACTTCCAATCTACTTCTTGTAGAGAAATAAACTGGGGCAATTCTAATACGAAAGGCAGTAAAGTTATTGCCGGCACCACCATACAATATCCAATCTGTCTTCAGTTCAGAGTTTTACAGGAAAATAATTTAAACTTTCCTCAATTTGGAAAGATGAACAAGTAGTGAATCAAGGCGATATATTGCAAGCGTTTTTCACACGACTATATTCAAAATTGGCAGGTGGGTTCACAATCAGATTACAGAGATGGAACATGAAGGGAAAAAAAAGAGCTCGGTGGAAGTGATACTGTCCTACCCGCGATGTCACCGGGATTGTTGTCCAACTCCGTCATAACTCTACCCTCATCAATTAGTGGAATGCCCGTTTATTTGGTATCTGCACAAAGAGGAGATACTTGTTACATCGCTCCGTTTTTCGCTCATTATTACTAGGTCTGACCTGCGTCGGCGGTGGGAGCAGGAGTCAGGTTCTGTGCGGCCAGGACCAGCTAGTTTGTCAGTAGGATCATACAATTTAGAATTCTGAGTAGACAGATTGACACTTATGTTGATGAGCCTACAACAGGATACCTGTGATAAAGACCAAATTATTTATGCAGATAGAAGCACACACAACGATCATCATCGTGCGCCTGTTTGAGAGACTCCAGTGCTCTATTTGCCCGAAGATGACTTTAACACCTGAAAAGATCTTCCCCTCCCTATGAACAAGAATTTTTCAGAAATAGATATTGGTCTTGCTCCAGAGAATAGTCAAATTAACTTTTTAAAACGCTTGTGGTAGTCTGGTAGATTGTTATCAACCTGGTCTACCCAGTTCCAATACGCAAGTAAAGAAGAACTTTTTCCAAAGACATTTCATAACTGCATTTTATGTTTATGGGGTTTATGTAACGAGGAATCAGTTATACACTAAACTTTTCATTTTCAGAAATACTTTTTATTTGAAGTTGCGCTTAAGTCCCTTATACCTGGGCCGAACGTGTCTAAATTTTTAGCACCATTGAGCATTTTTTCAGTTCTTGTCATAGCAAGTACACATAATAATTTGTTCCGTAAATGCGCTATTGAGTGATGAGAACTATGAGGTGGTAGCCAGATTTTAGATTTATTATCACAAAAGAATCTTTACCATATAAAATCCAAACAGAAAGAGAGGAGTTTCATAAAAATAATGTAGCTTAAAAAATGTAACTTTACGTTAAATTGACTAGTTATCTCACGATAGTACTTAAGTACATTTGATAAAGTATTAGTTCACTGTAGTGAACGTATATGTACTCCGTTAAGAGTCAATGTAATCTAGTAAGTTTGTACTTTACTTTCTAAAGTACTTGAATGTCCATGCCCCTCTGATTATATATAGGGGTACGTATACTAGTTTAGTATATGGTATAGGCTTCGGGTACGTATTTATATTCTATAATGTAGGGTATATATTATGTATATGGCGTTAGTAATGATTATATAAAGTATATTATTATATAATATATTATATAAATTATTATTTATACTAAGTATTTATATTAAATATTTTCAAAATTATGATATAGGTGAGATAACCTGAGTATGTATGCATATATAGTACCTTAGACGTTTTGAATAAAGGGAATTGCACTTGAAATACATGTAATAGGGATGGTGCTTTTGTAACTGATGAAATGAATGTCACTAGAATAGTGGTGGGAACACTTCGAAATCTGCAAAACATTGGCATAGGAATAGGGAATAAGTAATGTTGTGGGTTTGATGGCTGCATAGAAGGAATAGGTATTTATGGGGATGAGTCATTGGTTAAGGAGGAGGTAATTAGATTAGAGCGAGAAGACCCGTTGCAAGAATGGTCAAATTCTGCTAGATAGGTCGATGTAAATACTCGGTAGTCACATGACAAGAGATGAGGAGGCGAGATGGAGATGATTTGATTGGATTTGAAGTTGACGTCGTAACAAAGCGTGTTAGGAGTGTATTTTTCAGTTCCTAAGGAATTTGGAAGAAGAGCATAATAGTTACCCTTACTAACTACAGGGTAAGGGAGATCAGGGTAACTGTAGGAATTATATGGTAATTAGTTTATTAAGTGTAGTATTGTACGAAGGATCTAAATCTGTTATATATTGGTCGATAAGCAATCGTCGCAGTGATCTGAAGAATTGATAATTGTGAAGACATTTATTTTTTAGACAGTGGTTATGAGAATGTGTGGATCGAATCTTTAAATTGAAACGGAGATGTATTGAGAAAATGAAGGGAAAAGAAGAAAACTCAGATTGTGTATGTGACTTTGCGATTTCGCAACAGGACGTATGATATGAATTAATAGGTGATATTGTTCTATGGGCAGGTGTTAGTCTGATATTATGGTGCTGTTGGTAAGCTTCTTGTAAAATGGATATTAAAAGATATGTATACGATAAGCGTACTGTCGGATAGCCGTTGCGTATAATGAAATGGAGTTGTATGATAGTGGAGAGTTGCCAAATCATTAATCAGGCGGGAGTGAGACAGGGATGTGCTATGTCGGTTCGTGTGATCTATTCAATTTGTTATTGGATAACAGGCGTTATGAAAGAATATAGATTTATGGAAGCAGGCAGGGGATGGTGTGTAGCCGAGGACTACGGAGATGGAAAGAGAGTCGAGGGGTTCCTACCTATTATGCGGATGATTTTGGTGTTGGTGGCGAATCTGAAGAGAAGTTTGAGAGGATTGGTAGTTAATTTGGTCTTATGGTGTGTACAAAGGTGTAAGGATAGGTTGTTTTGAAGGTAACGTAGAAAAGAGTAATGTTATGGTTGGGGGTAAGGACAGTCCGGTTGTGAAGTTATGCTAGACTGGTAGCTCAACTGGAAAGAGTGTCTGAGCTTAAATATGGTTAGTATAGTCTAAATGTTGGATGGAAAAAGGAACGGATGATTCAGTATTTTGATGGATTAAAGTTTGAGAATTTATTTGGGGGCCAGTGTATAAAGTGGCTGGTGTATTATTAAATGCGTTGAGTGGATGTTAAGGAGCGGCCACTCAGTCTTGCCTCCTCCAATCTTACATGAGGGTATCCTTTTTAATCAGATATCATTACTAGCTGAGGAGATTTAATAGACATCAAATCGGAATTACCAACAATAAGATACAGTAAATTATGTCTTATCATCATAAGCTAAAAGTAACGGAGTGACGGAAGTGACGGAGTGAACGGAGTGACGGAGTGACGAGAGTAAATCGGCGCTTCGGTTACTTTTCTTCTTTTCAAGAAAACGGAAAAAACGATAAAGGAACACTTTTTCCTTTGAGTAACAGGGTAACGATAACGAACTACTTTTTTGAGTACCCTCTACCTTCTCTCATCTCTCTCTCTCTCTCATCTCTATATATATATTAATATATTATATAATATTATATATATATATCATAGATAATATATATAAATATATTCTAATATATCACGTTAATATAATAATATATAATTAGTATATATATATCATATTATATATATAACTACTTTATATACTACTATATTCATAAGCTTATCAGTCTGGGCTACTAAGAGGTATTCATTGAGAAAATGAATTATATACTATATCGTATTCCGCCCAATGAGCATTATGTAATACATGTTATATCTATTGTGTGGAGAATGAGGGGTTGTTGTAAGCCATCACTGATTAACCACCGTACACTTATAATGATCTAGGTTTTATAACTGGGATACGTAATATTACTGATATATATATATATTATTTTACTATAATACGGATTATTAAGTATATTTTATAACTATACACCTTAAAAAATCTTCTGAAATACTATAATAAACTATATTAATATACTTATATTATTATGTATACATTATATATTATACTAATATATATTATATATATATACATTATTATTATTATTAGTATATATATACTATATATAAGTAAAAAGAAATATTTACATATATAGATATATAGTTATATTATATCAGTCACTACCTACGCGGTTGTGATGATCTGTATTATTATATTACAACCAGTTTCAAGCCGGTATTGTCGAGTAGACTTTAATAGAGGTAATATATAATAATAATTTTAGAGCTCTGTCCTTTAACAGATATTAAATGTTCCATTATTGCAGTTATAATTTAGTACTCGAGATATAGCTGCTACTTATATATTAGTAGAGAATTGTGATAGGTCAGCTACTATGATATGGTCTATATCGTACGGTGTGAGTATTACTAATAATTAGTCTAGATGCTGAGTGAAGGTGATTCACTATGATTTGACGTAGTGGTAAATTGTAGATGTACCTAGTGTCTATGGATCAGTGGTGACTTTAGCTTGATTAATGTTAACTTTGGGATCGGCACAAATATATGAGATAAAGAAGCAATGGACTGAGATGAATTACAAGGAATGAGTTCGGCCTACGCATAGAGGCAGGTGCAGAGTGAAATAAAAAATGGTAGTACACGCAAGGATCTAAAACGAGGATTACGTATTTATTTATTCATGAACCTCTGTGTAATCTAAATATGAACGTCACTTTCACTGGCTCTTACTTTTATGCTAAAGCGACTTTGGATAAGTGTCTCTTTCATACCTGAAAGAAGTTGAAAAAGTTGATATAACTTTTAATTACGGAGAGGACATATTTAAGGGAACCCTTATAGTGGAGCGATTATTATAATAATTATACGTGGCTCTAATAAGCAGTATTATGGAAGGGATGGGTTTTGATAGTATCAAGTTCTGTATTTTTGTTTCACATGAACTATCTCAGGAAGTATTCCTTTGAGTCTTCACTCACATTTCAGAGCCGAAGGTAAGAGGGTTGAACGCTAACCTTGAGAGAAATAAACGAACTGAAATAATTTTAGTTTGTTCTATTGGTTCTTAGGAACGTTTACTATGAAAAACCAAGTCGCCTGTCTCTCCTATGAAATCATAATTCCTCTCACTGTTCTTTTTTTGTTTTGTTTTATCTACATCGTATCCACCCTCCGGCCGGCACTCACCTTTGAGGCGGGCCGAAGCCCTGGTTCAATGAGTGAGAAGATAAAACAACGAAGATCGGGACCACCCAATCCTTAGCTTTATACGCAAATCTCTCGAGATGGAGCGCAGAAACGTGGGCTTTAAAGAGGAGGGAGAGATTAAATAGACTTGTGTGAAAAACAGAATGGTGGCAGGAGTTCTCACAAATACAAGAGAGTAGCCTGGAAAGATTTACAGGCAACCACGACGAATCAGTCGGTGGGGTTGTTCCAATACTGGGGCACGCAACCATGCAGCTAGACGCAAGCACCTCTTGTTGAGGATATGCGTATGCAAGGGATGTGAGATGCAGAGTTTCAGCTTCCCCCGCAGCATGGTGTGCCGCCGTAGTAGCACTCATAGAAATCAGGAAAAATATGCGCCAACTTGTCACAGGTCGCAGGAGATCGGGGGTTAAGATGAAGTTTTGAGAAGAAGGGGGACATGTTTATTAGTTTCTTAGCTTTAGACTCAACCCTATCCCAAAAGAAGGGTGGAGCTGGAGCCCCCTCAGATGTGAGAACAGTTCTCCATACGAGGGCGAATAACGCCCTTCTATTAGTAACTGGTCCAGTACACCGTTCACATGAAAAAACCTTCCCAGCCAACCCTGAACAGACTCCAGCTTCTTTGAGGCACTTAGACCATGTAATCAATGAGGATTTACAAGAATTTTGTTGTTTATGTTGAGTCGAAGGAATGTTTATGTTATTGCATCACAGGATGAGGACTTAGAAGCAGTAACGGAAGAAAATAGGGAAGGGGTTGGGACAGATTGTCTTTCTGAGAGGAACGGTATAAAGAAGTTTAGCTTTTTTAGAAGAGTTCGAACTTTAAACGTGTTACGGTGAGCACCCACGCCGGCGCAAAGATCCCTTCCTATGATACGTGAAAGAATATGAACGGAAGCGTGAAGACGAGAGATCAGTCTCTAGATTAGTCAGAGAGAAGGAGCGAGCATGGAGATGTTAATGAAATAAGTAGCCAGACATGGGAGAGTTGAGCTTTATTTAAGGCGTTAAGCAGTGAATAGAAGTTAGAAGTACAGGCTGAAGAGATCGTTAATGAAAAGTAAGCGAAATAAAGGTGGTGAGGATAAACAGTTAACCTGTTGAGGAAGGACAACGCGCCTACAAACTATAAGCAGGATAAGCAGAGAAGAGGACAGTGACTCTCATCCAAGGCGAGCATGTCTGTATGGAGGCGATGACGAGAGAAAAACACTATATATAGGTACAATGAGTAAGCGGCAAAGAGAAGAGGAGGCAACGCCACCCACAAGAGGATTGGAAGGGAGCTTCGAGACCACGCCGACGCTCGCGTGCCATTAGCTGCGCCCGGTCTAACAAGCTTTGGTATTGTCAATGCGCCACCATGCCGAAGACTCGCCAAGTCCGTAAGGGGCAAAACCATAAATGCAGTTATGATAGGAAACGTATGTTCACGGACGTGACCTCGAGAGTCGACGCCATACTGAGGTGAATCAGAAGTTAAGGGGAATGAGACTCCAGATGATCCAGGAAATGACGAGTTAAGAAGAGTTTCCCAAGACTTTGGATAGAATATAAGTGAAGAGCTTTAGGGCGATATGTTTGAAGATAGAACCGGCTAACCTTTTTCGGGATCGGCTCTGAACATAAGTGGGCTTCCACGCACTGAGCGAAAAGGTTTTGGAAGTGTTAATGACATTATAAAGAGTAGAGTTGCTATTACGAGGTAGGTGCGCCAGCCTCAGAAGCAATTTTGTCCTCAATTTACACAAGATTTCTATAGACTCTCAGGATTCTCTATTGCACAGCGATCATGTTGTGGATCAGTACGGTAATGGGCTTTATCGAGAATCCTAAGAGGTAGAAGGGAGTGAGGAGGAGGAATTGTCAGAATGCGGGTCCAGTAGAATTAGAATGAAAAGATAGGACGGCGACAGAAGAGTGTTGAAAATTCGAAAGGATAGTTTTTGATCATGTTACTCAGATTGCGAATACAGGGGAATGTTTTGCGCCAAGATTTACAAAAGTTGTTTGAGATGTGTTTTGCAAGAGGCCAGAAATTTTTATCAGTAAATGGACCAAGCAGGGTTGTCGCTCTTTCTTTTAATGAAAGCGCGCTTAAGTCTCTGTTCGAACTGTACCCTGCAGCGATTCCTACCCGATATTTGAACAATCTTACGTAAGAGTGATAGGTAGAACGAGAGTTTTTCCATGCCCGATAAGCTCGCATGTCTCTCTCCTGAATGGCCGCGAGAACAAGCTCCATCGAACCGTGGATTTTGAGGGAAAAAGTTAGTTGACAAGAAGAATGAACTGCTTCATCGCCATCGGCGATTACGGCCCCTACCTTTCAGCGTTACCGAAGCATCCTCCGAGTCAAAGGAGGATTCATTCCATTCCAAGAGTAGTTAGCAAGAAAACGAAGCAATGCCTCCCACCAATTAGCCCGATTAAGTGCCAGAAATTACGTTTAGGGGCATGGTGGAATTGCTGAAAAGAAGTATTAAATTAAGAGCTTTAAGATTGTGGTCAGAGCTACCAATAGGACGAAAAATGGTGTAATTAAGAGAGGAAGAAGAGAGTAGTGGGGAAAGAATAAGTCAATCGTGTTAAAGAATTGCGTTAGTGTCGATCTGGTAATATTGTGTAGGTTCCTTATTAAATGTTCCAGATCGCTTGAGAATGACTTTTGATGTTTTGGCCTCTTCTCCCCACCCGCAAATCCGAGTGTTGAGAGGACCGCAACCACTCTGTGTGGTGTACCGTTGAAATCCCCTAAATTTAGATGGGAAGAAGTAACATTTATCACATGAGGAGCCATGAGAAACCTAAGAGAAGATAGTCAAAAAAGAAGTGAAATCTGTCCAGCTTAGAGCGAGCTCACAGTAGCAGAAACAAACGATTAATGATAGTAGTAAGGCTTCCGTGAGTAAAGATTTTAAAGCCATAGAACATCGAAGTTAGTTGATTCGAGCAGATTCTCGAGGCGTGTTACAGGAGTGTTTATTCCCAGATCGGAAATTATCACTGGAAGTTAATAGTTGTGAGATATTCCACAGTTTTTATTTGAAAAAGAATCCCTCGCTAGCTGGGTCTCAGACAGAACTAATTTAAAATGTTAGGACCTCTGAGAGTTGGAGAGGTGATATTCTTTTGCCACAGCATTTCATGGTCTAGTTACACGAAATTCAAGGCCGCCACGTTGGCCAAAGTCATGGAAATACCCCTGCTCTGCGCACCACCTATCACATCTACTCTGCCAAGTCAGTACAACATCCACACACATACCACACAGAACAACACAACCACCGCACAAACTCATTCACACCAGTAATTGGCTAATAGCTAAATACAATAAACCGTTTACTCATCTACCATTTACATCCCCTGCGCGCGCACACACACACTCACACTACACACACAAGCACTCGTATCTAACAAGATTAAAAACTAACTCGCAATCTCACGTATACAATAATTTCTAATAGTGTATACGATTTTTTAATATTAAAAACTAATTAAAGCAAGACAATCTTGGATACGATTAGGGAGCTACATCAACTGCTCCATGTGAATTAATAGAAATGCAGCTATCAAGCCATACTAGTTATATGAAACAAACGCAAAGCCAAGAAAAGGGGTTGGGCGTTTCGTATTTAACATAAAAATAGGATTAACTAGGTGGTTATAGGGAATATATTTTAACTAAAAGGGGAGGAAATAATAAATAGCGCCAGGCAATGAGTATACCATAAACAACCAGCTAATTAATGTAAGGTATAAAAAAAGAGATTTAATGTTAACAACACAAATAATCTTCAAACTTATCTAAAATTCTGATGGGTCGAGAAGTTTCGTGGAAAATCCTGATCATTTTTGCAGAGCCTAAAACATGTAAAACCCCGCCATATAAAATTAAACTAATTTACAAAATAAACAAGCAAAAAAACAAATATTTATATGTTTGAAAGATATTTAAAAGTTAATGGTAATATCCTAACACTTAAAAACATTAAAACCTAAATTGACATAATTAAAGATCACTCGGAGAAACAATCACACACGTCTTCACAACACAGCCAGACCATCGGTCTTTTATCTTTGTCGATCGTCCTTTAACATCATCTTTGTCTCTTGGAGTTATCAATCTGTATGAGGAGTTCTATTACTCCTCTTCTGAGTGGTTAAAAAGACGAATCTGATCGTCCTCTATTGATGACGAATTTTTGCTAATTATCTTTGTGTTACCCTCAAAATGTATTGAGGTACAGGCCCACATATATATAATATATTATAATATATTTGCTATCTTTCTATGGTATACTAAGTTATATAATATATATACTTATATATATTCATATGGTATACACTATATATATTATGGTATTCGTGACCTAATTTATATGTAATCTATTATTATATCACTACTATATATATAACTATAATATAATATTAGATATAATATATAATTTTTTCATATATTTTATTTTTTTGATTATATTTTTTACTTTTAATATATTATATATATTTTATATTATATATTTATTTTGGCTATATTATAATAGTAATATATATATTTATAACTATTATATACTATATTAATATCGGTTAGTATTATTAGTCGAATATCTATAATATATAATTATGATAATATACTAATATACTACTTCGCAGTATATAGTGATATTTGTATATATTATTTATGATAATTTGTATATAATATATACTATATATACTATGGTAACGTTTACTATTATATCATATATCATCATATATCATATATATAAATTCGACTATATATATATAGATATATTTTTTATATAATATCTTATACTCCTTATAGTAATATCTATTAATACTTATATAATTTTATTATATGATATATATATATATTGCTATATTTAATTAAATAGAGGTTACCACACATTTGCTCCTGATGTATACAACTACTAATATACACATATATACATATATAGGGTAGCTATTGCCTAACAATTGGGCGCGTTATATGTTATAGAGCTCAATATATTTAACTTGTATTATAATTAGATATATATGATATATTTATATATAATGTATAATAAATTTTTATAAAACTTGTTATATTATATTAATGATATTATATATATATAATATCCTTACTCTAAGTATCCTACACCAACATTCATATAATATATTACTACTTACTTATATTATATTGTGAGGGATAATATATCGATATTCATATTTAGATATTATTGTCGGGCGGAATAGTCTATTAACCTTTCCATCATTAAAGCACCCTTTAGTACTATCAACCAATCTTATGTAAAGTGTTTGTCCAGTTCGAGTTTTTGTTGGGCGTCCTATATTCCCATCTTGTTATATGTGTGTGGAACCGTTAATTCTGGACAGAAATGTACTCTTTTACTTTAGGTCAGAATGGTTTTTCAAACTGTGTGCTGGCGTAATTTAGCCACCCTTGGGTTGGTGCCCATGCGCCAGCCATTAAGTAGGCACTCTTTGATTGGTGCGCTCGCGCTCACATTTATTCACACAGAATGTATCTAGTATCAAGGAAATTATTGGGCTCATGGAAACAGAATTAAAAATTATTCAGATCTCTTGGTATTTTTTTTTCTCTCTTGCCTTAAACTCTTCTTCAGAGAACAGAATGAATAATAAACATATATATACTTATATATATAAATAATTATATATCTAGTAGTTGATATATATATATTATTTATATATATATAGGATATATTAATAGCGTATTTATACCATAGTATACTATAAATTATATTATATTATATAGGTGATATAATGTTGTCCAATGCTTCATCTCTATCGCCCCACCCCTCCCGTCATCTATTAGCTCATAGCCATTTATTTTATCTAGTTATACACTATAATTTGGCCTCTCCTCTCTACTCATACTTACTATAGTATATTTTATATATATATATATATATTACTGGGCTAATATATACTTATATATTATTTATATAATACTTATCTCCCCTATATTTTATTGTACCTACCGGGCCGGCCTATCATTCTTCGGGCATACATTATAATAAGTTTGAATATACTCGAGTAGTTCTTCCTTTTGAGCATCCCCTGTTAACGTCCACTGGTACAGCTCATCCATAATCTTTTTAACACTTTTTGATCTAGTATGGAGGAGCTCATATTTTAAAGTTTCCTTCTTAGGTAAGAATAACATTGCTCCTGGCCGCGGAAACAAGTCGGTCTAATAGATGGACTTTCCTCACCTAATTGGTTGTGTGCGATGAGATAACGTTATACAACTATCTTATTTTAGTTGGATAATATTAATTATTTAATCAACGTAGCTTAGTGACCCAAAAAGGGCCTTGCTAAGTTGGTATCTCTTTATATTTGTCGGACTATTAACCCATTGTAAGTGCAAAATTTTTCATAAATAATTTGTGTGATGTCATTTGTATAAAAAATGAGTTTGTGTTAATAAGACTTCGTAGGAAAATCGTAAATTGAAATTACGTGAGAGAGGGTCCGACCAGTTGGTGAATTTGGATAAAAACACGGCAATATCTGTAAAATATTGAGTGAAGCTGTTATTTGAATACTTTGCTGTTATATTATAGCGGCATGTGATGTTTATTACGGGGCGAGGCAGAGACCAGTGCATGTGCGTATTTCTGTGTCCACACGGGCAAACCTGTCAGTTTCTGACAGCAGCCTCCGAGTGCGATGAACGGACAGGTAGCTTTCAAAAGGCTACATTGAGAAAACAATCACCTGTGATATGATTGTATAAATGGCTCAAGGTGTTTTTAAATAGGCAGGCCCGAAAGAATTGTTAAGAACCCACGCACCAAAATAGGTACTTTTTTTCTCTTATTGGC
>JABUQX010101038.1:10000-17500 GCA_015478945.1 Trachelipus rathkii | reverse complement strand
TTTTCAAATGCTAAAAATCCCGTTAAAAACTCAATTTTAAGAATTAGCAAATAATTTCAATTGTTGAAATTTAGGAAAAAACGTACTTTTAAACATTACTAAACGAGATAATAACCGTGTAAGAATAAACACATTTTGAGCCATTGAGAGGAGCGTTTAGGAAATTTTGGAAAAAAAGTATTTGTTATCGAAATTGAATCTAATGCAATTTAAAATCTGACAAGAAAATATTTTATAAACTCGTAAATTAAGGTAACAGTTAACGGATGTAGGGGAAAATTTTAACTCGTTATCGTTAATTCACAAATGTAACTCGTTAATAGTCCGTTACTTCTTTTCGAAATTAACGAAAGCGTTAAAAGTTAACGAAAAAATTAACGTGTTAATTAACGGATTAACGCTTTAACACGTTAATGCCCACCTTTATATTATATATATATATTATATATATATAATATATAATATATTTTTATTACAAATATATATATTTCGTATCATTACTTATTATTACTATATTTTATATGTAAACTAAAGTTTTATGTTTGATATGTATATATTATTGTTATTATTATTATTAATATTATTATAAGTTTTACTAGTAGTTATTAGTTATATATATATATATATATATATTATTATTATTATATATTATATATTATATATTATTATTATTATTATTATCGTCAATACTTTTATCATCCAAATAATATTATTAATATATTCAGTAAATTATCTTTTCCTTCTTTTATCTAATTATATACATATTATTATCTATATATATACATATATATATATATAGATATATATATTACATATGTAGCATATATATATACATATATGTTATTATTATTATTATTATTATATTGGCTATAAGAGGTTATTAGAGGCAGCAGCGCATATATATAGTTGCTATTACTACTATTAAGATTGTTATTATTGCTATACATATATATTATTAGCATATATACATATATTATTATTATTATTATATATATATATATAGTTATTATTATATATATATATATATATATATATATATTATATTACATATATATATATATATATGTGCATTGTGTTTATTTAATTTTCAGCTAATCTTGCCCTTTGAAGTCCTGCTGTTCGTTCCAAAATTTGAAATTTTTTTCTTATTTTGATAATTTAAATTTTTTTTTAAAAGTATTTATCTATGCAAGGTCTATTTATGTTCAGACCTGTTATTTAAATGCAAAGTCCGCAACACATTCTTTCTATGATTTCATCTTATTTATTTCTTAAACCACAAATTAATATTTATTACTATTTTGCAGCCTATATAGCTACAACTATAAAGAAGTCTTTAAAAAGGTTTATCCAGATTTTCTACCCCTTCTCTTGCCCTGAAACCTTTTAAGTCTTCTTTTTCTTAAATATAATGTGTTGTATAGTCTACCCAAAACCCACAAAACATATATTCTTTCGAGACCTATTTTATCAACTATAAATGCTAATTGGAAATTAGCAAAATTTTCTAAGGTATATATAAATATATATATATATATATATATATATATTGGTTGGTTATATATATATATATATATATATACATATATATGAAGGGAAAGAAGAGTTGATATATTGGTTATGGCAGTTAAGTTATTATTAAGATATATATATATATATATATATATATATATATATATATATATATATATATATATATTATATATATATATATATATATATATTGCGTCGGGCAGGGTGAATTGGGACAGTAAATATAAAAAGAAAGAATAAATAAATTAATAATATTTTTTGGCTCATTCAATAGCTATGCGGTAGTACCACAAATTTTATTTAGATTATCTTAAATTTTAGAGTTTTTATATTTTAAAAAAATTATAATGTGTTGGGGAGGAAATTTTCTTAATTGGAATTTCACATTTGAAAAATGTTCTTTTCTTAACTTTATCCTATAATGAAAACTTGTAGATTTATTTTAATTATTTTTTTCAGTATATACAGTTGAGTAAATGACAAAGTAAATATTTGTTTCAAATAGTATATAGTGGTTTAATCACCGGGCCTAACTTGTCTCTATTCACACCTACATAAAAACATGATGGGTTGAATTTTGACAACATTGTTATTCTTATTTTATGTATTAATATATATTAATGACATATTTATTACCTATAGCTAATTTTAATATAATAACCAGTTACGTATATTAAGGAAAAATTAAAATAAGAAATTAAATTTATACGCAAAATATTAATTCTAAGAAGTGTCCCTATTCACTCCACGAATGGGGTGAATAGGGACACCACATTTTAATTCTTATTTTATATATCATTATTGGCATTTTTAATACTTATGGATATCTTTAATATAATAAACAATTACCTTTATTAAGTAAAAATTAAAATGAAAAATTAAATTTATACATAAATATGAATTCCAAGAGATGTCACTATTCCCCACCAAAGAGAGTTCGAATGAGCTTCATTTAAACTTTAACTTAACTATTATTATTAGAATTACATTATTATTTATTTGTGTGCTTATCACATACTGTAGCCCCACGATTTTCAGAAAAAAAAGTTTATTTAGTAATTTTAATAATGGAATCTAGTTATCTTCCATTCAAAAAAGTTTAAAGACATTCATTTGTACTTTTGTATTAAATTTTAAGAATTATTTTTTTAATTCTCATTTATTTCAAATATTGAAAGCTATATCTGTGAAAATCTTGAATAACATGCAACTAGGCTCACTAATAATGAAACATAATGTAGTTGTTATTATTGCATATTAGTAATTTTTAAAAATACCACTCAAAATGTTGAAAATAATAGCTAACAATTAAAAATCAAAAACAAAAAAAAAACACTTGCAGCTTTTTTTTTTTTTTTTTTTTTTTTTTTTTTTTTTTTTTTTTTTTTAATTATATAAAACAAAGATTATATTATATATATATATATATATATATATATATATATATATATATATATATATATATATATATATATATATATATATATATATATACTGCGTATATATATATATATATATATATATATATATATATATATTAGTGATGCATGTAACATCCGCATCCGCGGAGCATCCGCACAATTTTAAAGATCCGCATCCGCATCCGCATCCGCGCTTTACCCTGCGGATGTTGCGCGGATGTTTATTGTCGAGATTTGATAAAAAAAAATTTATAATAAAAATACTTAAGATGAATCTGTAATTAAGACATGATTTCGCAGCATGAAGTTCATAACAATTTAAGTCAACAGAGTCAAATGAGATTAGGGATGCCAAAAACATCAGCGCCTCTACAGCTTTTGTCTCCGAATAATACCATTAATCTCAACACTAAGGAAGCATTTTGAACCATCTTTAAATGAAAATGATGACGGTTTTAAAAGAATGAAAGATGTAATAAAATTAGAGCTAGAAAAACGTTTTGGTTCTGTGGAAATTAATGACTTTCAAACTATTGCAACTTACCTATATCCCCGTTATAAAGGCAAGTTTTTTGTAACACAATATTAGAACAAGTTAAATCGTCACTTTGTGTTGCAGTTGAAAAACTTCAATCCGACCAGTTTATTAATTCGCCACCCATTAAAAGGAAAAAAGCGAAATCTACAGAACTAACACCTCCTAGAAATAAATCAATAACAGATTCACTGGTATAATTTCTACAGTCCAGTAGTGATGAAGAAACACGCATTGCCAAAAGATGTAGTGCAAATGATTGAAAACTATCACCAATAAAAACGGCTATATACAAATGATGATCCTATTAGTTGGTGGAAAGTTAAGCAAAATGTTTACCCACGCTTGAGTAAACTTGCAAGGAAATACTTGGCCTGTCCCCCAACTAGTGTTCCAAGTGAGAGAGTATTTAGCAATGCTGGGATAATATATAATAAAAAAAGAAACAGACTCTCAGCAAAAAAGGCAGAAAAATTGATGTTTCTCAAGCACAACCATCCTATATTTGAATTTCAATACTAGTGCAAATAGTATATATTCCATTGTAAAATCTCTTTCATTAAGGTCGAAGGTTGGGGAAAGAGGTTGGTGGGGTGCATTTGAGTTGGGTCCCGTCCCACACCCTGGTAACAATTATATTAATAGATTGGGGCTAAAACTCGAAATATATTAGGTATATATATATATATATATATATATATTGTATATATATAAATATAATATATATATATATATATATATATATATATATATATATATATATATATATATATATATATATATATATATATATATATATATATATATATATATATATATATATATGCATATATATATATATATATATATATACATATTATTATTATTACTCATAGTATTGATATTATATTATTATTATTATTATATATATTATTATTGGTTGGCTGGGACAGTTGTTGTTGTATTGTTGTTATTGTTGTTACGCCAGCTATATTAATACAAAGAGCGTTAAACAGCATATGTTATTACGCGCTGTTGTTGGTTACATACATTATACATATTACATATTATTACGTATTATTGTTACATATTGGAGCAGCTGATATTATTACTGGTTATTATTGGGCTTTTGCGTGATATTACATATTATTGTTACTATTATTGTTATTGTTAACATTATATACATATATATATTATACATATATACATATTATATACATACATATACATATTATTATTATTATTATTATCTATAAACATATGATATATTATTACATATATATGTTATTATTACAAAGAAGATGAAGATATACATATGTTATTACATATATACATATTGCTATATTATTGTTATTATACATATATATATATGTATTATTATTACATATTATTATTATATTATTATTATTATTATTGATATTATTGATATTATTGTTATTATCAGCATACATATTCTTTATATATTATTATTATTATTATATTATTATTATATATTATATTATATATTATTCATATTATTATTATTATATATATTATATATATATTATATATATTACATATATTATTACATATATATACATATATATCAAACATCCGGCATCCGCGGATGTTAAAATAAAACATCCGCATCCGCGGATGTTGAAATCAACCCGCATCCGCGGATGCGAAAAATATCTGCTGCATCACTAATATATATATATATATATATATATATATATATATATATATATATATAGTATATAGGGATGTCATTTTGCAAAAAAGATATCGATATATATATATATATATATATATATATATATATATTTAAAAATGTTATATATATATATATATATATATATATATATAAATAATCTAACCTCCAATTTGACAACAACACTGAGAAAATTGTCCCCTTTCTTAGTAAATGGCAGTAGTTTGAAAGAAAGAAGCTCAGCATTTAGACCTTTGTCATTCTTTAACGCCATTTTAACAAGGTCTTCAGTTATAAGTTCACAAAACTTCTCTTGAACAGTTTCCTCATTTTCTGCCACTATATATATATATATATATATATATATATATATATATATATATATATATTTTTATATAGTATATAGCTATTATAAATATATATAAAGAAGATAGCAAATATATATATATATGTTGGCAGAGCAGCATATATATTACAGGGTGTTATATATATATAAGAGCAGTATAGCAGCAGAGCATATATATATATATATATATATATATATATATATATATATATATATATATATATATATATCGACTATAATTTTCCACATCTTATTTTAATTAATCCAGACGTTTCGGATAGAGGTCTATCCATCATTAGTGTATATAATATATTAAAGACATTACACATTCTCTTTAAAACATACAAAAAAATATTCACAATAAATTAAGAAAGGTTTTTGCACTTCCATGTCGATCAAATCTGTTAAAATATTGAATGACAAAGCTGACAATGAATACTAATGAGTTGGTTATTATTTAACATATGGCAGATTAATAATACTCCATAGTGGCAAGTTTATGGATCAGGAAATGAGAATTACAAACAATGATAAAATATATAAATAATAATAATAATGTAAACACTAAAATAATAATTGTAATATTAATAATAAATAAACAATAGAAGTAGTAAAAATAAAAATATCAATTAAAATAAACAGTAATTACAATAAGTGATGATAAAAAACAATAGTATTGAAATTAATAATACTAATAATAAATGGTAAAACATAAAATAAAGATAAATAGAGACGGAATGAAAATCATAAAAATAATGTTAATTATACTTAGAGCAATAACGGTTGTAATGATAATAGGTTTAAAGAAGCTTGAGCAACATCACGGAATAAACAACTTTATTGAGCTGTTATAATTCAGAGATGGATTGATAGTTTTAATAAATAGAGACTCCAGGATTCTACCATTTGCTCCAGATCGAAACTTATCGCCAGCTTTTTGACATTATTTTAACAGATTTATTTGATCGATATGAAGGTGCAAAAACTTTGGGTAATTTATTGTGTATATTTTTTTTATGTTTTAATATAAATGTGTAATGGCTTTAATATTTTCTATATACTGATGATGGATAGACCTGTACCCGAAACGTCAGGATTAATTAAAATAAAGCTGTGGAATATTCTAGTCGCTGTTTACGCTTTTATCCTAGAAATAAGATTTCATTGACATGAACCTGTTTCAAGCATTATATATATATATATATATATAGATATATATATATGTTGTTATATACATATATATTATTATTATTATTATTACATATTATTACAAAGTATTACAGAGTTAAAGATATTGTTATATTCTTGTATCTATTATTATTATACAATCCAATATTATTATTATTATTATTATTATTATTATTATTATTATTATTATTATTATTATTATTATTATTATTATATTATTATTATTATTATTATTATTATTATTATATTATGCCATATTATTACATATATTATTATATATTACATATATTATTATTATGTATATAATATTATTATGAATATTATTATTATTATATATATATTATTACATATATTATATATATATTATCAGTATGTATGTATATTATTATTATTATTAACTATATTATTATTATTATTAGTTATTACTATTATAAGATATTATTATTAATATTACATTATTATTATTATTATTATTATTATTACATATATATTACATATACATAAATTTCATATTATTATTTTTATTATTATACTATATATTACATATATTATTATTATATATTATTATTATTATTATTATTATATTATTATTATTATTATTATATGTGATATTATATTATATATTATTACATAATATATTATTATTATTATTATTGATATTATTATTATTATTATTATTATATACATACATATATACAGATTATTACAATATTGAAGAAGATTTATCACATATATACATATATCATTTATTATTATTACATATTATATATTATATTGGTTATTATATATATATATATATATTATA
>JABUQX010101038.1:0-5000 GCA_015478945.1 Trachelipus rathkii | reverse complement strand
AATGGTTTCATAATATCCATTATGTTTAAATATATCTCTTTAGTTTAATTTTTATCTAACTGTTATGACGTCACTTTAAAGCGTTATACGAATTCTCAAAAGCGTATTTGAATCAGTTCAGATGTCCAATTAACACATACAGCCATATATATATAATATATTATATAGATATATAATATATTATATATATAATTATATATATATATATATATATATATATATACTATATAATATAACTATATATAATATATTATATAATATATATTATATATATATAGTATATTATACTATATGCCGATACAATATTAATACGAATGATGTATTTTGTATCGTACGAATTTTGAAATATTTTAAAAGACGTAGAGTATTAGGCAAATGAATTGCAGATGATCCATTAACCTTTTACCTCTCAATCTCGTGATGTATCTTAACCACTTATTCAATTAAAATTGTCAATCGAATTACATCCAAAAATTTTAAATGTCTGCATTTTAGTTTATGATCAAATTTAAAATCGAACCTTTTACCTAACGAAATATTATAAAAATAGAGATAGTGATATAGTGTATATATATTTATATGAGTAATTAGAGAATATATTTTTTTTTAATATGTGAAGTAAGGTATACTATACTATATTCATTAGATGACGATGAGTATATAATATATATATATATATCTTATGATAGTATATATATATATAGTTAGTAAATAATAATATATAATATAATAAGGATGGTAAATATCTATAGGGAAACCACTATCATGGGAAAATAAACAACATCGTGATAGGTAATACCCACATAGTTGTACTCGTGACCTATATATACAAGAATAATGATATGTTTAGATACGCTCAGGCTACTACTATATACTATATATATACGTTTAAGACATAAGTAGCTTACTCAGCTATAATATTTTTGAACATATATAAGATAGTTTATATATATTGTGAAATATTACTAAGTAGAAATATGCTACGACTATCCAAATATATATTAGACACTATAATAGAATAGCCTATTAAATATATATAAATAGGTATGTTTTATAGTACTAATAATAGAATATAAAAATAATAATTTAATATATATACTGTATATAATATATATATATATACTATATATATACCTAATATAAGTAATAAATACCCCATATAAGGTTATATATATATAAATAAATAATATTACATATAATAGTATATACGATATTAAAATATACTATTATAATATATATATATAACTGGATATATATATAATTATATAATATAGAGTATATAATATAAATGTGTAATATATATAATATATAGGATATATAGATAATGTATTTTACGTGTTTATATAGTGTAAATAAGGCGATTAGTGGACGTATTTTGCATTAATAACATATTTTACTAATATATAAGGCATTCAAAGTGTAGCTCGCATCGTTCATAATCACAAATCAAGCATTCCATACCTCGTAAGTAATCAAAGCATTCCATACCTCGTAAGTCAGATATTAAAAAATCGGATATTCCTACATTTATAACACCATTGCAAGTGGTTATCACTAATGCGCTACACATGCACATGCCCACGCATTCACACACACACACAAATTACACACACATACTTTATATGGATACCCGTACACTATATATATATATATATATACTTATTAACTATATATATATAATACTATATATATAATATATATATATATATATATAAACGTACGGTATTATATACACGTATTTACGAATATATACGTTATTTATTATAGTATATATATATATATAAGGTAATATTATATATAATATATATATATAATGAAGATTATATATATATAGTATACTATATATACAAAGTGTATTAAGAAATTGAATAATAACTTTGTATAATTTTAGTGTTAGCTTACCAATTACCTATTGATTGTCCGAATATTCATAGGTTCCATAGAGCCAAACATTCCTTCTTCAAGAGACAGTATCTGCCCTACAAATACTCCTGTCCGATTAATGGTTATATATATATATAATATTATATATATATATATATATATAAATATAATATATTAGAGATATATATAATATATATATATGTATATATATATAGTATAGTAATAATATATAATAGGATTATATAGATTATTCTCAAAAGCCGGCGATCTAATAATATATATATATAATACTTTATATATATATATATATATATATACATATGTATATATAGATTATTATAGTAATATCAAACTAGATATAATATTATATATATAATATATATATATATAATTATATATATATATATATATAATATGATAGTATATAAGTAATATAGTCATATATATATAAGACTATAATTAGGATAGTAACGTATATAATATTATATATAATTATATATATATATAATTATATATAATATATGAGTATTATAGGCTAAATAATATATATATTATATATATATATATAATATATATATATATATATATATATATATATATATATAATAGTAGTATTATATATTATCTCTTTTATATATATTACACTATATATATTATATATAGATATATAAATGGATTATATATATATAATATGTAAATATAATATAATATATAAAGAAATTATATATATATTAATATATAATATATATATTATAATATATATATAATAATAGGTATAATATACATATATGGATACTAGTAGGATATATATAGTATATATATATATATAATATGATTATATATATATCTAAATATATATATATATATAATATATATATATATATATAGATATAATTATATTAGTATATATATAATAATATATTGTAATATATTATTTTATATATTAGAAGTATACTATATAGATATATATGATAATATATGTCTTTATAGAATAAGGCAAATGGGAGTATATATATGATATATATGTATATTGATTACATATAATATATAAGGTAGGATACTCATAAATGATAAATAACGGATCGTATATAATAATCTTATGTATATATAATATATATATATATATAATTATACATTATATATACTATATATATAGAATAAGTAATATATATACTATATTATATATATATACTTAATAAATATATATATATACTCCTATATACTTATATATATATTTCCAACTATATATATATATTTCCCATATATACATACATAACATATATATATGCTATATATATACTATAATATATATAATATGTAAATACACTATATATATATATATATATATATGATTATATATATATATATATATATATATATATAATATATATAATATATATATACTAAATATATAATATATATATATATAGTATATATATATATAATATATATGTACTAATAAGTATGAAGTAAGTATAATATTAATGTTATATATAGTATTAGTATATGTATATATATATATATATATATATATACTATTAAGCCATCAAGCGAACATTCGGCATTAGACGAATGTTTTTGTTAATTAGCTCGATTGCACATAGAAAATAGGGTATGCTAAATATAAGTATATATTATATCTATATATATATCTATATATATATTATATATTATATATATATATATATTATATAATATATATAGTATATATATACTATATATATATATTATATATATATTATATATATATATATAAAGCCCATCAAATTAACATTCGGCATTGGACGATTTTTTGGCTTAATTAGATTGCACACAGCATACTCAGTTATGATATAATAGCAACAAATTACTGTACATATACCTACACTATATATAATAATATTATAAGGATATTATAAGATAATATAATACAGAAATGTTTAATAAACTGATATACTATATATTATAAGTAAGGTATATAGGTAATATTATGCTATAATTAATTTTTATATAGCATACCTAAACTAGTTCCCTGCTATAAAAAATTCATATTGAATAATATAATTATTGAGGGATATTAATATATATATATATAGATATAATACCTATATATATGAAATAGGTAATAAAAGGATACTAGTAATATATAAGTAGTATAATATATATTATATATAGATATTATATTATTATATATAGGTTGTTGTATATATATTGAGATATATACATATAATAGTACTATATAAGTTATATATATACTATATATATATAAAGTATATAAGTTATTATATATATTATATATATATATATATTATATATAATATAATAATATATATTATAGGCCACTCAAAAATTAACATATTCCAGCGTTAAGCGAATGTTTTTGTTAAATTTTACGATACACACACACAGACACACACACACACACACACATAATATATATATTTATATATATATTATATAGTATAATATATATATATATATAGTATATATAGTATTTATAACTAATGTCTATTAGTTTCAATCATCAAGTATATATATATAGTATATATATATATATATTTATATAGTATAATATATATATATATATATATATAATATATGAATATATATAATATATATAGATATATAGTTATATATTATATATATATATATAGTATATTATATATATATATATATAATAGTATATATATAGGTTACGCTTATTGATAAATAATTAGTATATAATTAAGTGGAATATATAAAGGAATAATTATTATTAGGTAATGAGAATATAACAACATGATAGTAATAAAGACATGGCGACTATATGTACATGACTATTATTCGAGACCTAGAAAGTTTTGATTATATATATGTACTTCTATAGTTGCTTATATATAATAAATATATTAGACGCGGGTCAAAATAACATTACGGCAATTAAGCGAATGTTGTTTTGATTAATTGACGACACATCAATACAGCGACACACGCGCAGCACACATCACAGAATACACACACAACATAACGGAAGGTAATAGATATATGTATATATAGTTGGGTAGTGATATATATATAATATATTATATATATAAGTAAGTAAATATATATATAGAAATATATATGTGAGGGATGGATACCTGAGAAATGATTAAAAG
>JABUQX010101037.1:12500-15335 GCA_015478945.1 Trachelipus rathkii | reverse complement strand
TTGTTGTCCCTTCGGTTCATTCAAGTTGTTTAACCATTTCCATTTTATCCATTTCATTCCACTTCAGTCATTATTATTATTATTATTATTATTATTATTATTATTATTATTTATTATTATTATTATTATTATTTTTTTATTGTTATTATTATTGTTATTATTATTATTATTATTATTGTTATTATTGTTATTATTATTATTATTATTATTGCTACACTTTGGAAGGCTGTTGTGCATAGAACAATTATTGATATTTCCGTCGATTTTACGTTGATTGTTGATTGTTGTTGATTGTTGTTGATTGTTGTTGATTGTTGTTGATTGTTGTTGATTGTTGTCATGGCGGTGATTGTTGTTGTTGTTGTTGCGTTGAATGATGAGATGATGATGATGATGATGTCGATGATGATGATGATGATGATGATGATGATGATGATATTATTGATAAGTGCTAAGCTTTTTGCGCTTAACGCCGAAATAAAGTACCAAGAAGAGCAGCAGCGGCAACAGCAGCAGCAGCTGCTGCTGTTTGTTGTAACGCTGCTGATGATGATGATTAATAATAATAATAATATGCTGTATGTGTGTGTAATGTGTAATATATATATGTCTATATATCTAATAATATATATGGAGGGGAGGGCATCTCCATTTAGGGATACAAGAATACTCATATTATAAGTTCTGCATGGCGGCTAAATGGACTGAGGTGGAGTAGCGCAAGCTAAACGATGGGGTATCTCCCATTGATCTTTAGGCTTGAATGGTATATCCCATGGCATTACAATGATCAATGGTTAGCCTTTCTCTTTTGTTTTCATATCCACGCTCTTCTTACAGTCAACACCATGTAGACAATACCTTATATCCTTCTGTGGGAGGGGAGAAAGAATTTCCGCAGAGTGTGTTCTGCGTGTCGTAGGAGGCGACTGAAAAGGCAATGGTAGTTGGGTTGACTACCAACTACCACTTATCTCTTGCCAGGAATGGTAATGCATGCCTCGGAGAAGGTCGTGATCGCCGAAAGTGACATTCTATCTTTCAGCGAAATTGTATGAATCGTATGGGTACATGGAATGTCAGAGGAATAAACGATGGGGAGAAGAGTACAGGGGTGATCGATGTATTTAGAAAAAGTAAATTTGATTTGCTCGCTGTGACTGAAAGAAAGATGAAAGGAAGAGGAGAAGAAAAGTGATGTGGTGTGAAATGTTTGTGTGCTGTAGTAGAAATGAATGAGAGAGAAGTTGTTGTTATCCTGGTGAGTGGCCTGTGGTACAGAGATATGGCGGATTTCATGTATAGGTACCAGAATTTTAATGGTTAAATTTAAGTTTGAAAAGGTGAAGGTATTTGTGGCTGTGGCATATGATGCACCTGACAATGATGCTGAAGAAAGTGCGATTCTCTGGGATAATCTGAATGATGTTTTGAATAGGGTGAATAGGAGCTTCAGATTGATTGTGTTGGGTGACCTAAATGGTTGGATATGTGATCAAAAAATAGGTGGCACAACAGGTGGCTTTGGGGTGACGGGAGAAATTGAATATGGTAAGAAGGTGATTGATTTCGGTGAGGAGAGATGTTTGTGTGTATAAGTAATACTTTCTTCAAACACAAGAGTATTTACAAGTATACTAGATTTGGTGTAGAAAGAGATGGTATCGAAGTGAAGAGTATGATTTTGGGTTGGTGAAGAATTAGATGTTAAAGTATGTGGTGGATGTTAAATCTATGAGGGGGTTAAGGATGGATTTATCGGATCATTATGTTGTCTTATGTAAGATTAAGTTAGCTGGGGCTTGTATTTAGAGGAAAGTGATAAGGAAGGAAGTGGGAAGAATTAAGAGTGAAAAATTAAGTGAACGAGGTAAAATTAAATTTATTTAAAAGCGCTAGCAAATAAATCAGTTTAATGTGAACAAACAAGATGAACCTGAACAAATCTGGACGCAAATGAAAGAGGCGGTTGTTAGTAGCGCAATAGAAGTATGTGGATGTGCTACAGTAGGAAGTAAGAATGTTAAAAGTGAGTTGTGAAATGAAAAGGTAATGCATGGGGTCAAAAGTAAAAAAGAGATTGTTGAATGTGCTAAAAGCACATGATGAGGTTTCAAAAGAAAGGTGTTTGGAATTATATAAGGAGGAAAAACGGAAGACTAAACGTTGCAAAGTAGAAGGAAAAATGAGAAAAATAAACACTTTGGAAGGAGGATGAATGAGAATCTACAAGGGAATAGGAAGCTTTTCTAGAAGGAAGTTCGAAAGGTTAAGAATGTTAATAAGGGAATCTGAATAGAATGACGAATAGGGTTGGTGCTTCGTAACTGATGATATCGATGTCAAGAGAGTGTGGAGGGAGCACTTCGAAAATCTGTAAAAAGCATTGGTAGTAAGGAAGTGGTGATAGTGAATATGTGTGGCTATTATGGTGCAAAAAAAATTGGTATATTAGGGATGATGTAATTAGTAAGGATGAGATAATGGGTAGAGTGAGAAAGTTGAAGCATAGTAAATCTGCAGTAATAGATGAAATTACTGATGAAACGATTAAGAATGGAGGCGAGATGGTGATTGAATAGATTTGGAAAATGTGTAACAAAGCGTTCATGGAATTCATAGTTCCAAGGGATTGGAGGAGAGCAGTAGAAGTACCTTTATCTAAGGGTAAGAGACATGAGGGGAACTGTAGGAACTATACTGGAATTAGTTTATTGAGAGTTGTGAGGAAAATATATACTGGTATTTTGGTCAAAATAATGCGTCGAGTGACTAAGGGACTGATTAATGAAGAACAAGGTACATTTAGAAGTGGTAGAGGAAGTGTGGATCAAA
>JABUQX010101037.1:0-5000 GCA_015478945.1 Trachelipus rathkii | reverse complement strand
TGGCTACGCCTCCGTTTAAATTGAATATTAGAGAAATTATAAACGTAACTAAAAAGTCTGAATCATCAATCAGCGTTGGAGTGAGATAATCATCTATACTCATTTTTCAATCCTCAATTAGACACATTAACGTAGCTCACACGTCCACTCTTACAATCCTGGAGAGTATAGTAACCCACACAAATGCAGCATCTTTGAACGACTCCTCTATTACAGGAAGACCGTACATACAAAGCCAAACGCAAACAGGACAAACAAACCCACCAACACCACACAGGCAACTTAAAAAGCCACTATCCCCATCTTGCCATTAGATTCAAACTTGAATACAATCCTGCTCCATTCTTATTACCCTACTAAGCTGAAGACAGTTTTTGAAGCACTTCCGGAATAGGGCAAAGAATAAAAAAATTCACAAACGCTTTAAAATATGCGCCACGTGAAAAGAACACTGTATGATACTATTCACAGTAAATGCATTTAAAGATCACGTTCCACAAATAGCACTTTGCCAACCGTTACACACACACACACATACCAAACCCACACCACACACCACACACACACACACACACTAGCTCACTTTAAGAGGAAAATATACTATACTATTAATATATAGATATACTATATTCATATATATAGTTATTAATACTAGTACTATATACAATATATATATATACACTTAATACATACCTAACATATATTATTATTATACTATAATATAAATAGATATATACTATGTTAGAATGGAACCAAATTTTTTATTTTTTATATATACTATCCGTTATCAATTAGTATATACCTAATATAATTATATACTATATTAACTATAATATATATATGTATATTAAAACACATACATAGTAATATATACGTTATCATTATAGCATCTATAATATAAAATACTAATATAGATACACCTTATTTGTGGAAGAATATGTAATATAGTAAAATATTTATCAATAACTATAATAATATAGTTTTTTTTTCTGTTTTTTTTTTTGGTGTTTCTTCGCATGTTCTAGGGCGCGACAGCGGCTAGCCAACCCCGTTCCTTGTCCTTCCTGCTTCTATTCACCTCTGGCCAGCGTAGAATTATATCCTAGAAAGCAAAGATCAATCGCAACTCTTGCGCTTGGAGGAACGAGCTTTTTGACCCGCTCCTAACCTCCCGCACAAGAAGAGCTGTTCTTACTGAAAGGGATGAAAGACCCCTACCCTGAGAGTGTTAACTCGCACGAGTAAGCTTGCGTCGAGATACCATTGCGCCAAGAAAATGCGTCTTTCTAGAGTTGATCATATATATATAGGGTAAACGTCGGCGCCATAAGAATCATGCCTGGTTCAGACTGACAGTCCAAAGCCCTCCATGGGAGTGTTATTAGATTCTATTTAAATACTAGTACTATCATATATATATAATATATTATATAGTATATATATGATCATATATATATCTAATCTATATATAATACTAACTATATATCTATATATTAATATATTACTATATATATCTACATACATATATACATAATTAATATATTATATATATAAGATAAATACTACTATAAATATATATATATAATATCACTATAATATACATTATATACTATTTATATATTAATATCATACTTATATCAACATATACATATCGTATAATATACACGTATACTACCTCTTACACCTATTAACTATATATCTCACATTATTATAAACATAGTAAATATAAACAATTTTATACTTATATATACCCGCCATACTATTTTATCTAATATTTATATATATATATTCACATTATATATATAGTACATTTTATATATATAAAAGTTCGCACCCCATTAGCAGTAGTCCCCGATTCTAGCTCGAAAAACTCTAGGAAATTGCTCGCCTAGCGAATCCCGAAGAGGGATCAACCCACCAACTTCTTGCCGTACTTCATACGTATAATAGTATAGCTATATATATATATAGACTACTATAGAAGTATTATACGTATTATTATTAATTTTATATGATATTTTATACTATATATATATAGTATATCTATAATACAATTATAGCTATGAATATTATATAGTATATAGTTGAGAGTTATATTATATACTACTATGATTTATTAACTACTAATTATTATTATATATAATGAATATTATCATCCAGCCCACTTTTCTCCCCAAAGAAGGCAGCTTTATAATGCGAAGTCTGCGCTATACGATGCATCCGGAAACAGAAAAAGTCAGCAGAAGAATAGTGCGCAAGTCCAAAAGAAAGTCCAGCCGTCTAACCGCCCCCTTTATACCTTTTCAGTGAGAACCTCTTTTCCCATCCAGAAAGCCCCCTTCTAGAGCTTCACGGGAAATCCGCGACAGGACCCCACTATGTAAATCCAATCTCTGTCAATGTGGGTCTTCGAATCCCTTGCTGGTGCCCAGGCGTCTGCCGGGCGCCCACCACCATCACCGCCTCACAAACCCAGCATATTTTCCACTTCTCGATCTTAGACCGGCCACGCTTCCTCTTCCTCTCGCCTGCCTATTGCCAACAACCTCACATTTTCCTTCTCCTCCAGGCCATTCCTTTATCACTGACTCTAATCCACTTTTTCTCTGCGTGTTCTCCCAGCGGTCGGGATTTTCCCCAGCACAGGCTCACCACTATACAACCCGCCACAGATTTAAGCCAACCACAACAAACTAGCATCCATCCCTCCCCATTTCAACTTATGACCACAACCCACTATCTAATATTACGCGCTCAACGTATCTTTCGTTTATCTTCAATTCGATCTTATCCCTTTCTTCACCAGTCACACAACTCTTCCTACTCTCTTACTCCTTCACTCCCCTCATTACGTCAATTACCTCCCACATGCCCTCTTATACACAACCCTAAGATTGATCCATGCAGAACACATTGTTACTTTAGATCTTATACCTGCTTATTCCAGAACCATATGATGAGCCACGAATAATCGCCACTATACTATTTACAGCAGGGCGCAACAACATAGCTTCATGTAAGACGAACCTAAGCGCAACTCAAGACTTAGTCCCTTACATCACACAATGATTTAATTGCACCACCACCGTCTCCTCCATTCATAACTTTTCGTTATACACCCTGCATCATCCGTACCAATTTCAATCAACATATAGCATAAATATTTCTAAACTCAGACACTTGTTTCCAGTTGCTCACCATCAAACATCACACCGAGGAACTGTCTCTCGCCTCTACAACCATTTACACCTCTACTTATTTATCTCACTGGGCAGTACCGAGAAAGAAAATCAAGACCAATTCCGTTATAATCCTGAAATACAAAACAAAGTGTTAATAAAACGCGACAGAGATTGAGTTAGTTGTAGACCAAAGCACTAAATTAATTCAATAAGTGGAACTGGAGTTTTCTTATCGTTAAATTTACATGATATGGATTAAGCGTTACCCTTCTGCAGTGTCACTCTCAATATTATAGTAACGGGTATACTTATGATACCAATTACCTATTTTTGTCAGGCTTAATCTATATATACTAGTATATATAATAATTTATACTATAATTATAACTATACATATATAACTATATATATAATTATTCTTATAGATATTAGTATAGATATATATTCTATAATAAATTATCATAATATATAACCATATTACTAGGTATACAATATACGTATACATATATTATACTATTATATATTACAACATACATATGTAAGTATATATTATATACTATACTACAATAATAATATATATAATATATGACTTTATTATAATATATTTATATATACTAACTATATTTATATATAGATGGTGAACACAAACAAACGGTTTAATATCACCGCTAGTATCCGCATACCATTAGTATAAGCATAAAATACGTTCCTGCATTCACTACTTGAATTAGTTGAGTGTCTTAGCCTAACCAAAAAATCAAGTCTTCTTGTACCGTTTCCATTCCTTCTTCTCCTAGTTTCAGAGTACTGACAGGATTCCTTCTCGTTCGCCGCATATTCTATTAAACTCACCTTCTATCTCCTCTCACTATCACTATGTGCTCTACACTATTTTACACGATTTCTATTTAAATAATTTTGCCTATCTAATTTTTAAGATTAAGCGCGCTCATCATCTGTCAAATTTGAAAAATATTTCATCTAAAGTTCGTCAGTAGCAAAATCATTCTATAATTTTAAAAATTCAGCTTTTATAGAATAATAAGCCAAACAGATCACCATCTTCCCCATCGACCAGTTCGAGATACAACTTCGTGTCTATCTAGCTCCTATTTCACAGAACGTCCCTGATTGGGATCCAGTCCACCCTAAGATCGTTGATTATACTGCGACCATTTACGCGCTTTAACCATACTTACTTAATTACGTTATGAAAACCATCTGGGCGTTTGTCGCGAAAGATCCGGCAGCGCAGATGGAAATCTATCGGAGCATTCTCTCGCATTTCTGTATTCCCAGATCTTTCAGTGCTATCGTTGACTCAGCAATGTGCTCTCTTTTCGTCCGCGCCTAACCTTCCGTTTTAAAAATCGAATCCAGCCGGTGATCATATGTTTTATCCGAAATTTGCATTGATGTATCTAGATATGACCTTGCAATCCAAAATGTGATCGGACACACATTCAATTCGCTATTCGATTGCTTGTAGTATAGTGCATATTGATCAATACAAAACTAGATTCACCCATTTAATCATACGATATAGTTAGTCATATCTTCCTACAGCGATATGCTTCTTTCCCGCCCATTAAAAACCTCTTATAAAAACTACATATACGCCTAAATAATAGCATCTCCGTAGTAAAGAAATTATATACTCCAGATGACGCTCTACAGCAATCACTCACCCCTAAACTTGAGAAAATCACCGTATACGGTCACTGCCCAATTCAAGTCAGCGATAGATATGCTCAATCAGATTAGTTATGGACTAGTTCCTCCCATCTACTACGTATATATATAAATACTATATTTAAG
>JABUQX010101036.1:45000-48051 GCA_015478945.1 Trachelipus rathkii | reverse complement strand
TTTACGCTAGCGCATTTGATCGTAATCAAGGAAAACAAGAAAACATTAGAAACGCATTTATAATGGAACCTTTCCAATGCGATTCCAACCGATATCGCATCAATTCGTTTTGCCTATTAATATAATATTTATAAAAATTTTAGCGCACAATTTTTAAAGGCACTAGGAAGAGATTGATTTTAGGCAATCTTCGCCTCTACATATGTCACGAAGATTTAAAAACATGCACGCACACATGTGTTGATCGAATCAAGAAAACATCAGAAGCTCCTTTACTGACTGGACCTTTCCTTGTTATTCAACTATTCAATCGACATTCAGTGCCAACAGAAGAAGAATTTACGTCGAAATCCAAGACGTCAAGTGTCAAGTGACATTCTCCAAGCAAACGTATGTGCGATATATTTAATTGTAAATATTATTTAATATTAAAACATTATTGAATTTTTATAATTCAAAAATATTTGTATGTATTGTTAGATCTTCGAATATTGTTGTAACCAGATATGCCTTTGTATTGAATATTTCTTTGCCTTTCTATATACTATTTTCTCCTTCAAATGTTTGTATGTGTAGTTGTCTTTGCCGACATACTTAGATTTTTTTACATTTCAAAAGTACTTCAACATTTATGAATTTTAATTTATTATTATTCTCTTTTTTTACCTCATTGAAATAATCGTTTTGATATGTACTTTGCAGAGCATTTTTTTACTATGCAAACTCAAATATGCTTTATTTGAATGATGATTAAGGCTTTTTATCTTTTATAACTATTATTAACATTTCTGTCTTCAATCGTGTTTAGAGGTGTGGGAGTAATGTAGGTACTCCATTATTTAAATTATTATAAAGAATTTTTAAAAAAGAAAAGGATTGATTTTAATCACAGGTAATTTATGCATAAGTCGAAATGAAATAATATATAAACCCGCCTTGTCGAGATACTCACTCATAAGAATCACCCAAAACTCCACTAATTCAGACTTACATCTCTCCGAAAATTCAATCGCCTAAAATAAGCCACCCAAGAAATTCTAATCTCAGCTAGGGAGGTAAACAGCCGGCTAAGTCACCGAGAAGCCAAATCTTCGACTCGCAAAACTCAAGAACGAAAGTCGCCGAGAAAGGGAGGTAAAACATCGGCTAAGCACAAGACACTTATCAAGAATTTGAGAGAGTGAGAGAGAATCTCAGCAACGGGCAACTCTTTATTACCTTTATGAGGAGGATCAATATTTTAGATTTAGGGACCCCATTTTAGCCCCACCTAAAACATGGACAGTCAATTTGGATTATTAGGCCGTTCTTGACCCTATATTAACACCAAAATTGTAGCTTTTTGGCCTCTAAAACGTTGTTTTCCGGTGTTTTGTCTGTAGTAATAATTTCAGAATTTTCAATTTTTCAAAACCCATGTTTTTGACATTCTTCGTATCAACTCCCAGAATTTTTTCCGAAATGAATTTAACTTTCCAAACTTTAAAATATGCATAGATTCGGTCCGTATTACCTACAAAAGTCACATAGAATTTTTTCGATTTTTTGAGTTTTGTGCTCAGCGTTGTCCAATTTCCAAACCACTTTTTTTAGATTTTGAAATGAAAAATTGCGATAATTTTTTTTTCCTGTAGGGGCGAAGTGATGAAAATTCTTCAGGGCCAAATGAAGTCGAGGGAGAGGCCACATTATTTACTTACATTTACTTTTTTTGTATTATGGATTTTGTATATGGATTTTTGGATTTTTTCTTGCGAATATATTTACAAAAAAAAAATATTTTGAACATTTTTTAAAATTTTCTTTTGAGTATATAAAAAAAATTGTCTAAGTAAAAAAGTTGTATCTCGCCCAACTATACAAGCCCTGAAAATTGATGTTGATCGGATAAGTAGAAAAAAAAAAACCTCAATATTTTCACTTTCTTCAAAAATTTTAATCGTTCCCAAAAAAGCTGAAATATTGAGATAAATTTTTTTTTCTACTTATCCGAATCAACATCAAATTTTCAGGTCTTGTATAGTCGGGCGAGATAAAAATTTTTCCTTGATAATTTTTTTGTGGAATACTCAAAAGAAAAGTTTTTAAAAAATTTTCCCAAATTTTTTTTTTTTTTTTTTTTGAAAATTTGTTTCAAGAAAAAAAATCAAAAACTAATGCATATACAAAGAAAGTATCTAAGTAAAAAATGTAAAATGTGCCTCTCCCCCGACTTCATATGCCCAGAAAATTTCATTCACTTCGCCCTAACAGGAAAAAAATTATCCGCCAATTTATTCATTTCATAAATCCAAAAAAAAGTGGTTTAAAAATTGGACAACGCTGAGCACAAAACTCAAAAATCGGAAAACAATTCTATGCTGACTTTTGTACGGATAATGGACAAGCTATGCATATTTTCAAGTTTTGAAGTCATTCGTTTCGGAAAAAAAATTCTGGGAATTGATACGAAAAGAAGAAATGTCAAAAACATGGGTTTGAAAAATTGAAAAATTCTGAAAATTATCACTACAGACAACCAAAAAAACACCGCGAAAACAACGTTCAGAGGCCAAAAGCTACAATTTGGTTTTTAAAGGGTTCAAAATATCAAGCTGATAATCGAATTTGATGTCCATTTTTAGGTGGGGGCTAAATGGGGTCCCAAAATCTTAAAAATTATTGATCCTCCCCTTATGTTAAATTAAATTACCTCGATCAAAATATGGATTTCTTTAAACCCCAACTTTATCTTATATGGCTCTCTCAAAAAAGCCACCAACTTAGCAAGTTTTACCCATATATATAAAAACATATATATATATATTATATATATATATATATATATATATATATATATATATATTATATATATATATATATTTATGGAGACCTAGATATATTGGATAGGTTGATATAAGAATATATATATTATATATATATATTATATATATATATATATATATATATATATATTTATATTAATTTTTAATCAACAGATTACTTCGAAAAAAGATTTCCTTTTTCAAAAACACAGATAAAAAATATATTTATCTGTTTATAGATACCATT
>JABUQX010101036.1:17500-27500 GCA_015478945.1 Trachelipus rathkii | reverse complement strand
TTTTTCCTATGACATCATCCACCAGATTTTCCGGTACTAATATTCTAGCTGTGCCTGTGGAGATGTCAACCGCCAAAGACAGCTCCTCGCCCCGATGGATGAACTCCTTGTAACAGGCCTTCAATCCACTAGTTTTCAGCCCCTTTATTAGGTCCCTTATATAACCATCAGTCTCCTGTTCTATAGCTATCTCTTTGAAATCTACACCATCTGAATTTTCTTCATCATTCCATTTAACCCCTTTTTACTGTAAGTTATAGTATTTATTACAAAATCATTAAAGCCATTATCATCACCAGCTTCGCTACTATTATCTCGCTATTATTATTATTATTATTATTATTATGTTATTATTATTATTATTATTATTATTATTATTATTATTATTATTATTATTATTTTTATTATTATTATTATTATTTTTATTCTCATTATTATTATTATTATTATTATTATTTTTATTCTCATTATTATTATTATTATTATTATTATTATTATTATTATTATTATTATTATTATTATTATTATTATTATTATTATTAATTTTATTCTCATTATTATTATTATTAATTTTATTCTCATTATTATTATTATTATTATTATTATTATTATTATTATTATTATTATTATTATTATTATTATTATTATTATTATAATACTCCAGTAAGTTTTGTTCTTTTAACGTTCGATTTAAAGGGCTTAACCCTTCCACAATGGAATTCTGAGAATTCCATTCACTAAACTCCTCCTCCAGTTGTAACTCCGTTTCCATGGCAATTTCTTTTGGCCACGCCCACTCCCCATTTTCTATACAAGCTAATTGCAATTGCAAATCCCCAGCCTCTATAATCTTATCTCTTTCGTTAGCCAATTCTGTCAAAATTATCGCCAATTTATTTTTAGCCTTAGAGACCAATTTAAACTCAATGTCAAAATTTGCAATGGCGTTCAATAAATTTATTTCCCGAATATTATGAACTTTTGTAGCACTCTTTTTCGTATAAGCCGTGATTAACCCACTGTTGCTGGTACAAATACTGACTTTCCTATTTGCAATTAAGTAAGCATATTTTTGTAAACTGTTATTGACGCATAGTAATTCCTTAACCAACTGTGGTAGTGCCACTTCCACCTCAGTAAGTATGGTACTGTAAAGAGCGAAAATCTTCGTCTGATTATTTTCTTCTCCCATCAGCGCGCTGGCTATAGTGAACTCACTCACCTTCGTGTATAATAGTAACTCAGTTTTTTCATCGACAACAGGGTGGCACTCACCATCGCCGCTTTAGCTTCTTGAAATGCCCGCTCGGCTTCTACTCCCCAGGAAATCCTTTTATTGGAGGCGGGTTTTCCCTTCAACATTTTTGTTAGGGGTTGCAACAATTGGGCCGCTCCGACTATGTTAATTCGGCAGAAGTTATATAGACCGAGGAATGCTCTAAGTTGCTTGATAGTTGTTGGCTTTGCAACATTCACCACTGCATCGATTTTCTCCTTACTAGGCCTAATTCCCTTCTCGCTAATATTGAAACCTAGAAAATCTGTTTCTCCGACTGCAAGTACACATTTTTTTGGGTTCATATAAATTTTCATATACTTTAATCTCTCTAAAACTTTCTCCAACATTGCAACATGTTCTTCAAGAGTCGAACTGGCAATTAATATGTCATCTAAATAAACAAAAACATTCCTTAAATCTCCAAGCAAGATTGACATGAAGCGCTGAAAGGCACTAGATGAACACTTGTGTCCTTGTATTAAATAGTTAAAACTGTAGTTACCAAAAGGACAAGTAATAGTGAAATATTTCTTTGTTTCCTCGCTGATTGGCACGTTATAGTAAGCCTGCCGAATATCTAGCCGTGTTAGCAACTTGCAATGTTGCAATTGCAATATGATATCTTTAATCTTAGGCAGAGTAAAATTGTCAGAGGTTGATCTCTGGTTTAATAACCTCAGATCAACGACTAAACGAACTCTGCCGTCCGACTTTGGCAAGAAGCTAGTTGGGAAACCCCAATCGCTTCTCCCCCGCGAAATGACCCCCGCGTCCAATAATTTATTGATTTCCTTCTTGGCCTTTTCAAAAAGATGCGGTGCTATACTTCTACTCCTTAGCTGTATCGGCGTGCCTTTGACCTCTACATGGTATGGGTAATTTGCCGCCAACTCGCATAAAATCTCTTCTTTTAAAGGACATTCTTCTCTCTCCCCTCCCCCCTCATCAACAGTGCAATCTTCAACCCCCTCCCAATAGTACTAATCTTTACCCCCTCCCCCCTCCCCTACAGTTTCGTTACCATCGAGTTGTGAGTGAGCAGCAAAATCGTTCTCACAGCTGTTAACATAAGCTCCGCCCCGTTTCCTCCGGTACTTTGCACATATAAATTGCCACCTTGCAAGCTGTTCATTCTTTAAATTTAAATTAGGCGATTCATAGGGATTTAAGAACAAGACTTGATATTTTCTAATTAAATCATTAATTAATTCATATTCGCAAAGCGGTATATTTAAAGAGACAGCGGCTAGAGGGAAGATAGAATTTCGAACATGCTCCGAAAAATCAAAAGCCTCATTACTAAGAGAAATACTACGTTTCGTGCTGGGATCTAATAAATAATGGCACCTAAAGTCAATAATGAACCCGTGTTTTTTGAGAAAAGGCATGCCGAGGACGTTGAACTTAATATCTGTGGCGTAGGCATGCACATTGTAAAATCTATCTAACCCCAAATCAATTTTAATTACCCTTTTATTATAAATATTCATGCAGCCTCCATTCGCGGCTCTGGCAGTGCCAATAACGGCACCCCCCCTTATCTAATTCAGACGCTACCACCAGGTCGAGGCAACTTCCGGTATCTAGTAAATAAGATTCATTGTTAGTTTTATCCGAAATGTAATACAATTTATCAAAAACTATATCTCTAACAGCTGCAACGATTTCAGTTGAGTTGCCAGAAACTTCCACTACAGTATTACCAGATAAGTCACATGCATTATTTCTTAAAATTAATGATCCCTCATGCTCATCGGAAGAAGAAGAACCTCCTTCATCCCTAAAACTAATACAATTCATTTTCAGAAAGGGAATTTCGCCCCCTTCATTAATTACAAATTCATTTTTATCATTATTTTTATCAACAAGTATGGAGTCACAAGTCTGAATCGCCTCCATTCCCGCCTTCTCCCCAGTGATTGAAGTGGGGGAGCAGGTCGACTCGGTCGGGGGAGACAGCGACTCATTTACAAAGCTATCGTTTTCAATGTAATTAGAAGAATTTACAAAACCGTCATCGCCATCACTATGGCTATTATTCCTAATTCTACAATCACTACTATTATTATTGTCATTATTGTTATTAATCTCACCATGCATTGAGTTACAATTAAAAGTTGAAGATGACTCTACCCCTACTGACTTCTTGATGGTTGACTCATGTGGGGGAGAGGTTGACTTACTAGAAGCCCCTGCCTCAGCCATTTGAGTCATCGTTTCACCGTTAAAACTTTCGATTTCAGATGCATTGTTAATTACCCGCTCCTGCCTCTGATCATCTTTACAAGTAATATTTCTACTCCACTTAAATCTATTAATATAATCAACATTTCCATTATACCCACGATCATCATAATTACAATTATTATTAAATCGTCTATTACTATTATGGCCATTAAGATTAACATACCCATTATCATTATAAAAACTATTATAATCAACACGTGCATCATTATCATAACCATTACTGTTATAATTAATATTTTTATTACCATGGTGATTATTATTATAAAAATTGTCCCTATCATAGTTACTGTAATTACCATTATTATGATTATGACTATAATTTCTACCGTTATTATGATTATCATTATAATAATGTCTTCTACTATAGTTAAAATTAATATTTCCCCGCCCAAAATTAGACTTATTCATACAAAAGTTGCAGGGTAAACAATTACAAAGGTCTCTACTTACAAAAGCGTCATTTCCCCACATATTTACCCCCATCTGGCCCGGGAGTCGCCTCACGGACCAGCCTTTCCATTTTTTGAAATGTTGAAGTTCTGTTGTGGGGGTGGGGGAGTTGCCGGGGGTTGCGATATCAAGGTGTACATTGGACAATATCGACCCTCACATTTAAATGAACGGTGCAAGAATTTTTTATGGAACCTACAAAGACCTTCTGTACTAGGGCCAGCAGCAACGTTGTTATATGCTGATCGGTTGAAATTCCTTCCTCTTGAATTTTGATCATTGTTGGGGGTGGGGGAATTCTTCGCATTCTGACACATCGTCTTAGCGAGTTCTATTACGCTTTTGGTGAGTGACCTCATCTCTTCAGCTGATTTTTCATGAGAGATTATTAACCGACTTATTTCTCTCTCTTGTGCTGAAGTCTCTCTGTTAGGTGGCTTGGTGACTTTATCTTCTGCTGGTCGTACGGCGTTTACAGGTTGCCATTCGTTTCTCCCCCCCGCGGGGGATTGGCGAGCACCGTTTTGGGAGAAAAATTTGTTAAAAATGTCGTCGGCAATTTCAATTAATTCCTCAAAATCATGGTTCTTCTCTGTCGTCATGAGGGAGATCTGTAATTGCTTAGGCAATCGTAAGAGAAAGAGTTCTCTAATAAATTTTGCATCGTTGTCCGTTATTGAATCGAAAGTGGATAATCCGAGCATTTCTTTTATTCTAACTGCATAATCGGATGGAAGCTCTCCCTCCCTCATTCCTGATTGAAAGACTTCTTCTATCTGCGTTCTTAGCGATGGTGCATAGAGTTTTTCTATTACCTTTACTAGTTTAGTATAACAATCGTCTTTTAGGGGAAGTTTCAACGAATTTGTAATCTTGCTTGGTAATTTTGATGCCAGTAGCCTTACCCTCTCCCTCGGATCGATGATTTCATTAAGGTTAAAGATCATTGTCGTCTGCCGAATCCAGTCTAGGGCATCAAATTCGTTGAAGGGGGGGATAGCATTGAGGGGGAGATTCTTCTTTCTTCCTTTTCTCCCTAAGAGAGTGGGGGAAGGGTGACTCTTCACCAGGTTTGCTGCTTCATGCTCTTCTTGGATCTCGCTTTCCGATTCTGTTTCGTATTGTGATGCGTCACCTTCTTCATTTACTCCTTCGGTCGGGGGGACTTCTGGGGGAGTGTGATGGGGTCTTGATGATTGAGACCGAGTCACAATAGCTATGTTGTTTCTCTTCGTTTGAACTCTGGGTGACTTTCTTTTTAGACTTGGCATTCTTAACGGTTTTTTTTTTTTTTTTTTTTTTTTTTTTGTTTAGGGGAAAGTTGTATGCCTATTGCGATAGGGTTTCTTGTTTCACTGCCTTTTTTTCGGGGAATTTGAACTTTTTTTTTTTTTTTTTTTTTTTTTTTTTTTTTTTTTTTTTTTTTTTCTTCACTGTCTTAATTAGGCACTGTTTGAATTAATTCACTGTTTGACACTCTTCAGATCAGTTAGGTATGGGAGTTCAACGTCACTCTGGAAAGGTTACCATTTCTTTGTATCAACCCTTGAAGAGTTAATACAGTGGTAATGAAAAGGAATAATTACTTCTTATCTTTATTTTTAAAATTAAGTAAATCGAATAGTAACTAATGGTATCAATGTTAAGAACAATTTAAAATGCAATCAATTCATTAGTTAACACAATAGGCCAGTTCACAGTAATTGATAAGATTGTGAGAGTTAACACTATAATTTCTATAATCAAAACACAATTCTCCGGTCTTTTAACGAGCCGAAGCTTAATGCGACCTCTCTTCTTGTAACTTGAAGCCTGACTGCCCTTGCCTTCCCTTCAAACGCCAGGCATTCCCTTTGGACGCACGTTTCCGCGGCTGTCCATTACATTTGAAAGTGCCCTCACAAAAGAGTCGTTAAATGTTTTTCTTATATAATACAATCAATAGTTAAAATTTAATGTACGGATGCATATATCAAGTATGCATAGTTATTATAGTGAGGGCAGGGAACCCTGTCCTTACATATATATATATATATATATATATATATATATATATATATATATATATATATATATATATATATATATATATATATATATATATATATATATATATATATATATATATATATGTATATATATATATGAGTGAGTCTAAAAATTGATAAATGGTGTAGGTAAAGTTTGAAACTCTCGAGAAAATTTTGTCAATGGTCCGTTAAGCAGAGAGGGTCAAGTCTTTACAAAGCGGCAGGCTTAGCTAGCCAACATCATTAGTATTTCTTATGTTCAAGAGACTTATCTCTTATCAATAACTTCTGATGCTTTAGTTAAGGCTAGGAAAGATATTAGTCCTCTAACCCTCCGAAATTATTTAAACTATCAATTTTTTTTTCATGACTTAAGTCTCTTAATTTTATGTTATAAGAATAAAAAAGTTATCAAAGCAAATGAATAGTATATATTAATAGATACGAGGAAAACCTACCTATGGTTCATGAAGATTTTTTAGATTTAGTGTCTATTGAAAGAATTAAAGGAGAATTTCTAGTGGAGGGTATTTCAACCCTCTACGAGGGTTGAAATAAACCGACTTTCTGATTGGACAATTATGATGATGGCGGAGCAACTGTTTTGCACAAGTTTTCACTCCATTTAAATTGCAACCAGTATATTTGAATGCTTTATATAAATCAGTAACCAATCAATCGGCCATATAGCCTTGTATTGAGAAAAAATCTATATTGTAATATTAATTATTAATATTCTTCTTAAAAAAACACATTTACATATATTTTTTATATAAATATTCTCCTTTGTCAAATTTCCGTCACGAAAACCGTCCGGAATCTTTAAAAAAAATAAATACCGTATTTAACTTTATGAGTTTTTGACCTTTTCGACAGGAAAGGGGGGATGGACAATTCACCTCTTGGGTTTACCCAAATCCTTTGAAATATAGAGTGCCTAAATTATGGCATGTAATCTTATCTTTGAATTCACCAAAAGATTTTTTATTTATTTGTATATTTCCATAAATATTTAAGCTTGAAATTTAGGAGCTAATTTGAATTAATTATATATTTTATTTAATAATTGAAGTTCCATATTTAAATTTAAATTGGTATTCATAAATTTTAATATCTAAATTTAAACCTTAAATATAAATGACATCACGAATGTTATTGGCTATTGTATAAATGACATTATAAGTGTCAATTGTTCTTGTGTAGATAATGTCACGAATGCCATCTACCTAATTAATGACGTCATCAATGTCATTAATATCGAATTACATTATACTTTTTCTTTTTAATTGAATTTTGTTTATCAATCAAGTTTAATTTATTGATTTTAATTATCATTGACCCTCCCATTTTGCTTGTTTGTTTAATTGCCACTTTATTGAACATTCCCTTGGTAATATTTAATATTTTCATTGTTTTTTATTTATGAAGGTGTGACATGAATTCGAGTTTGTTAAAATCACATCTTTAACTGTCTTAAAAGTCGCGCAGTTTGGTTGGGAAACTTATCCCAATCAAATATTGCCAAAACATAATTTTTATTATATTTGATTACAAAGAATTGAATTTGTAATTCATACTAATAATATTTTGAGGGTCATTTCTCATAATTTTATTACAAATAGTACTCACTAAAGGAGACCGATCCTTTTCTACTTCTTTGATTGGAATCACATTTTAATTTTATTAAAATTAACGGTAAGCTAAAACCTTTTATCTCTTATATTGTACATATATACTTATACAGTGTCCTTTACCGCGATCGTGAACGAGAGGTGGGTACGGCCCCATCTCTTACGGCTCGTGGTAACATGCGACCTTTCACCCTCCGGCTAACCACAGATACTTCCAAGTATCCGGTCGTATGCTTGTTAGTATTTGTGGTTAAGGTAATTTTGGGGCGTTTAGTGGAGACTGGGACCACCCTTAATCACTGAAGAGATGAAAAAAGTTTTAGAGGTGTTCATAGTTCAAACCTTCGAAATAAAAGGTTGATTGTATGTATATTTGCTGTTCATATTCATATGGAGTACAGCATATTAGAAACTATGACACAATGAAAACAATTCGGCCCTATTTTAGGTCACGAAGGAAGAAAACTAGTGTATTTAAACATAAAAAGTTTTTTAAAAGATAATAAATTGACAAGACTAACACGAATTTGCGAAACAAGGTTGTTGTAAAGTTACTATGAATTGTTACGATTTTAAAAAAGTTTCCAAAGCAATTATTGAAGCTTTGAAGAGCTTGAAATAGATCAAGATTTTGAACTTTCTTAAAAAACATCAAATCTTTTGAAATTTGCAATCACGAGTGAATTGGTTATAAGTTTAATTATGATTTCAACTTTATTAGTCTTCACTCTTCCATTAAGTACTATATTGCAGTCTCTATCATTAGTGACAGCAACAACTCTTTAATCACATTAAAAATATGATTCTTGGTTGAAAGATTTTAGAGAAAACATTAAGAAAAATTTTTCTTACAATTTGGTATTTGCAACAGAACTTCTGCTTTCTCTTAATTAATTAATGAAGAAATGAAAATGTCTCGTGTCAGAATCAATGTTAAATGAAAAGAAACAAAGAAATTGCAATCCGTTTTCTTGATGATTTTTCAAACCAGTTAGAGAGCCATAGATCCATACTTACCAATTTTTGTAAAGTGATTCAATCGATATCTATTAAATTTTTACAAATTTTTAAAGTAAATTTCATTAATACAGTCACATTTGGATCAATACGGATTTTAGGATCAACTCGCAACGTGCACTCCAGAAAGATATTTCTCTACTCTGAAAAGTCTCAAAACAAACTTTCTCAATTATACAGGGGTGGAAAGACTAACAGAACTGACTTTAATGAGTGTTCATCATAGCTACACAATGTAAATGGAGGAAATTATAAATCATTTTGCTGTTAAGAGAGCAAGAAAAATAATTTTTTTCTATATGAAATATCAACTTTTTGTATTTTAAAATTTCTATCAATCAGATTATTTTATTCCCTTTAGGAATATTATTCCCATGTTATATATATATATATATATATATATATATATATATATATATATATATATATATATATATATATATATATATATATATATATATATATATATATATATATATATATATATATATATATATATATATATATATATATATATTCAACCCGTAAAAAATAACGCACCACTAGAGTTTCTAAATACAAAAATATATTTTATAGATAAAAAATATTTTTAATTATTTATAATTTTTATAAAAAAAAAAAAAAAAATATATATATATATATATATATATATATATATATATATATATATATATATATATATATATATATATATATATATATATATATATATATATATATATATATATAACAGAGAGAGAGGAGGGAGAGAGAGAGTGAGAGAGAGAGAGAAGAGAGAGAGAGAGAGAGAGAGAGAGAGAGAGAGAGAGAGAGAGAGAGAGAGATTCGCTCTCCATCTGCCTGTGCATGACTTAAGTCACCTATTTCAATATGGCTGAATAAACTTTGCAGCTCGTGGGTTTCTTTTTCCATTAAATTGTTTTCTTCTTTTTATTACCTAAATCGACCTTTTATTAATAAATTAAATGGGAATGAAACCGTGTTCGTAATATATATATACATATATATATATATATATATATATATATATATATATAGAGAGAGTTGTTTATGTATGTTTTTATATATTTTTTTTTATCTATATATATATATATATATATATATATATATATATATATTTCCAGTGATAGAGAAGAAATCTTGGTTTGAGATTTATATATATGTATATATATATATATATATATATATATATATATATATATATATATATATATATATATATATATATATATATATATATATATATATATATATATTTTTAATCTATATATATATATATATATATAAATATATATATATATATATATATCTATAATATATGTATATATATATGTAATATATATATA
>JABUQX010101036.1:2500-7500 GCA_015478945.1 Trachelipus rathkii | reverse complement strand
TTTCATAAACGAATTATATAAAGCTAAGCAATTCTTAATGTTAATTTCAGCCTCAAAACCTACTCACCATATATATATATATATATATATATATATATATATATATATATATATATATATATATATATATATATATATATATATATATATATATATATAGAGAGAGAGAGAGAGAGAGAGAAATAAATTAAATAAATGGATAAATGTAGAGATAGATAGGCAGACTGTACGTGTAATGTGTAATCTGTGTGTGTGTGTGTGTGTGTGTGTGTGTGTGTGTGTGTGCGTGTGTGTGTACGAGAAAGAGAGAGAGAGAGAGAGAGAGAGAGAGAGAGAGAGAGAGAGAGAGAGAGACCTATATAAGAATATTCTTTCGATTCAACTTTTATTTCCTATAATATCATATATAAAAGCAAATGAATGAATTTTATGAGGTTCTTTGATAATCAATAAAAAAAATCGGAAGTTTTAAATATGAGATAAAAAAAAAACACCAAAAAAAACGCGACTTCAATTTTATACTCAAAACATTTCTTCCTTTTTTTTCTAATACGTTTATTGAATTTTAAAAAGTTGAAAAAAAGATGATTATCAAATGAAAGGTACACAAGTCAAACTATATATATATATATATATATATATATATATATATATATATATATATATATATATATATATATATATATATATATATATATATATATATATATACCTATATATATATATATATATATATATATATATCTTAATATATATTACTCCCTATCTACTGTATAAATAAAGAAATATCTCTTTATACATATATATATATATATATATCTGTATATACCTCTCTATATATATATATATATATATATATATATATATATATATATATATATATATATATATATATATATATATATATATATATATATATATATATATATATATATATATATATATATATATATGTTTATTATTTTTATTATTTTAATTATTTTTATTATTATTGTGTGTGTGTGAGTGTGTGTGTGTGTATGTGTGTGTGTGTGTGCGTGTGTATTATTATTATTATTATTATTATTATTATTATCCAAATTACTGTTATAATTATTATTATTATTATTATTAGTAGTAGTAGTAGTAGCAATAATAATAGTAGTAGTGTTTAATTTTATAAATAATTCATTAAACTAATATTGTTATCTCCCACTAAGTCGCTTTAAAGACCCATAAAAGATATTTGATAAAATTTATTATTATTATTATTATTATTATTATTATTATTATTATTATTATTATTATTATTATTATTATTATTATTATTATTATTATTATTATTACCAATTAGAGCAATTATTGTTCCAAATATTGTCATAATTTTAGTCCATTTATTATTATTATTATTATTATTATTATTATTATTATTATTATTATTATTATTATTATTATTATTATTATTATTATTATTTTATTATTATTATTATTATTATTATTATTATTATTATTATTATTATTATTATTATTTTGCATAAAGACCACTAAATAAGAAATTTTTGGAAGAAAATTTCGCTATTTGCTTAAAATGACTTTTACGATCACGAATAAAATTTAAGAACGAATATTTATTTCTTTTATTACTCAAGGCATAAATTTAATGTCATAAATTATTATTATTATTATTATTATTATTATTATTATTATTATTATTATTATTATTATTATTATTATTATTATTATTATTATTATTATTATTATTATTATTAGTTATTATTATTATTATTATTATTATTATTATTATTATTATTATTATTATTATTATTATTATTATTATTATTATTATTTAGATTATTATTATTACACACATATTATTATTATTATTATTATTATTATTTTTCTTATTATTGTATTATTATTATTATTATTATTATTATTATTATTATTATTATTATTATTATTAATTAATATTTATTATTATTATTATTATTATTATTAGTTATTATTATTATTATTATTATTATTATTATTATTATTATTATTATTATTATTATTATTATTATTATTATTATTATTATTATTATTATTATTATTTAGATTACTATATTGTATATTATACACACATACGCGTGCACACGCAGACACAGACACACACACACACATATATATATATATATATATATATATATATATATATATATATATATATATATATATATATATATATATATATATATATATATATATATATATATATATATATATATATATATATATATATATATATATATATATATATATATATATAACATTGTTTACAACATAGCTTCCCCCTTGGGTAATCTCTGCCATTTATGTTGTCATTTAAATGTCACTTCGTTAGACAATAATTAAATAAATAATAGAGGCAAAAAGATTGTCCTTGCCTTGAATAAAAAGTCTAAAAAATGGTCTTAATTTCTTATCTAAATTCCAGACTCTACCGGTCATAAGATTTTTGTATTATTGCTTTTAAAATGGGAGCAGAACTGTTATCCAGTTCCTCAATTGCCATTATATATATATATATATATATATATATATATATATAATGTGTGTACTATATATATATCGACATATATATATATACTCTATATATATATATATATATATATATATATATATATATAGAGAGAGAGAGAGAGAGAGAGACAGAGAGAGAGAGAGGTTGGTAGGTCAGTGAAGACTAAAGCGAGTCGTTCTCGTTTAAAGATCGTAATTTTCCTCTCGCGAGAGCGAGAGTTCGAATCTCGATCTGGCTACCTGAACGGACACAAAAAAAAGAGGGAGATTTTCTGTAATATTTAATTACAGTTTATGGCATAGTGAATTATACTAATCTCAATACCCCCGCATCACTAAAAACATGGCCAACACATACAACAGAATAATCTATTATAACACAAAATCACACACTCTCTCTCTCTCTCTCATGCTTCTAGCATAAGAAGGTCCGCTCATTTGGATGCGAAACCACGTCCACGGTAGAATTTCCAAATGTGTTGAGCCGAAGCAGGGCTTGTTATCAAGCCTAGATAATCTTTGCATTATAATCCACTTGGTTAGGAAATACATGTAACACAATTTCCCCTGACCAAAGACCCTACTGCGGTAAGTACTGAATCCCAAAATTCGTCGGATTGAGGGTCGGTGGAACTAACTAACCAACTAACTGACTAACTAACTAACTAACTAACTAACTAACTAACTAACAATATATATATATATATATATATATATATATATATATATATATATATATATATATATATATATATATATATATATATATACTATCTCTCTATATATATATATAAATTTTTTTTTTACAGTTGTCACCACCAATCACGGGCAGAGCCCTTCAAGGAGGGGTGTTGCACACCTCAGAAGTCAACAACTAAAGTAAATTACGCAAATGAGCACAGACACAGGCTTTGAGTGAGGGAGATTAAATTCAGCAGGAAACACAGAAGATGGAAGAAAATTCCACAGAACAGAGGTGGCAGGAAAGAAGGAAGCACCGCAGCGAACTAGCCTGGAGTTACCAACATCAGCACAAAACTCATGTGCAGACACAGCACCCCTAGTTCTACGAGGGCGACGTAAAGGTGGAGGTACGCGGGTGATAAGCTCCCTCGAGCACCTGCCGCTGCGGTACCTATAGAGAAGAGAGATAAAGCACCAACATCGCGACGCAAAGATAGAGGGTCAAGTGAACTGGAAAGTACAGAACAGTTTATAAGCCTTTGACCTTTGGCTCGACCCTATCCAAAAGCCGGGTGAAACCAGAGGCCCCAGATGTGAGCAGTACTCTTTGCCAGGGCGCGGATGGGCCTTAGCACTGGCTGGGAACAACTGAAAGGGAAGGAAAAAAGTCTCGCAGTCTAAACAGAACTCCCAGTTTCTTTGAGGCCGCCCTAGCAACCGTTGTGATGTGAGGTTTCCAAGACTTTTTTTTGTTTATGTTAAGGCCAAGGATGTTTATATTGTCAACAGGAGAGACGACAGAGCTTAGAGATAGGAAAGTTAGAAGGTGTCTTGGAGAGGGAGAGTAGAAGTTGGTTTTTTAAAGAATTGAATTTCACGAGGTTCAGACGACCCCACCAATTCTATCCAGATCAGAGAGAATAGAATCGGAAAGATTACCACCCTAGGCAACTCTTTTAGCAAAGAATGAGTATATTTGAAATGAGTTTAAGAATGTAGATATCGAGTCAACGGCATATGAATATATTGAGTTACATGTGCAGGTGAGAAGTCATTAATAAAAAGTAGGAATAAAGTAGGAGATAGGACCCAGAACCCTGAGGAACACACCACTATTGACAGAAAGGAAGAAGAAGTCGCCCCATCAACAACAGCCACTTGAGCGATTTGAAAGAAAACTAGACATAAGTAAGCAAAGAGAAGGAGGAAACCCAAAGGAGGGGGGCCGGAGAGCAGTGACGCGTGCCATACCCAGTCAATTGCATTAGGTATGTCAAGCGCCACCGCACAAGTCTTCCTTCGTGGTCCCTAAAGGCAGAAAACCATTAGTCAGTGATAATGGAAAGTATATCGCCAGTAGACCTCCAGCGCCGAAAGCCGTACTTGGCGATCGGAAGAAAGTGAATGAGATTCCAGATGATCTAAGAAGTAAGTTGAGAAGGGTTTCAAAAGTCATGAATGCAGGCTGAAGTAGAGCTATAGGGCGATAGTTAGAAGGGTCAGAACGGCTTCTTTTTTTCGGAATAGGTTGGATATGTAGCTTCCAGCACTGAGGGAAAGTGCTAGTATTGAGACATAAGAGAATTTAGTTGAACGAGGGCGAGACGCACGGAAACACATCCTCAAAGCTGGGGAGGAATGCCATCGGGCCACCCGCCTTCTAACGTTCGTAGATTTCCAGGAGCCCATGCGCAGTCGAATGTAATCACAGGCAGGCATTGGATACCTGAGAGGGAGAAGGAGGAGGATAGAATTGCCAGAATCGTCCAGGGTTG
>JABUQX010101035.1:22500-31016 GCA_015478945.1 Trachelipus rathkii | reverse complement strand
GGAATGGATAACTCAAACATCTTATAAATAATTATTTTGTTAATTATTATATAAATAAATAAATAAATTAAACTAATATATATTTTAAATATATTACATCTATATTAATATATATACTATAACTAAATAGTATAACTATATATATATACTAGTATACTATAAGTATATATATATATAATATATACTTATATATTAATATATATTATATACTATATATATCTAAACGTACATATATATATATGACTGATAATTGTCTATTATTATATACTATATACTATATATATACTATAATTCTATATTATACTATACAATAATATTATAATATACTATATATATAATTACTATATAATATATATTATATATATATACTTATCATAATCTTGATATGATATGATAGAGAGAGAGGAGCACGAGAAGTAAAGACCGAGAGAGATCGAGAGACAGAGAGAGAGAGAGAGAAACGGATAAAAATATATCATGTATCTAAACTGATGAGATAGATACATATATATATGGATATACATATTAAATATATTATATATAATATTATAATATAACTATATAATATATATACCTATACTACTATATATATATATATTATATATCTATATTATATAATCTATATACTATATATATATTTTGGGGGCGAGGGGTAAGAGCTAATTGGTAATATTTTTAATGAAATTCAACCAGGAATTATTTAGTAATTGTTTATATGGGGTGGATTGACTTACATAATATCCTGACAGGAGTTTTGCTTTTGATACGCTTTTCACTTATGTTATAGACTAACAAATAATTGACTTTAAACTTTGCAAGTGCTATGTCGTAAGAGTGTTTTAATGGACAGAAGAATAAAAAAGCAAAAAAAAATTTACAAGTGTTACATAATGACAAGTATTCTATTTTATTACCCCTATGCTTTTATTTAATTTTTTTTTGTTACCTCTGGTGAAATACTGCTAGAATCCCATATGAAACTTACAAGAGAATATGAATTCAGATCGTTATACAAAACGAGTGCAAACGTTCTCCAAAACACGGCTTTTAAAAGTGTGTAAGCAGGAGAACATGTGTTCAGATCTTATGATTAAAGTACTTGAAAAGATAGAACATAACGGTTACCATTTGCAGAGCGTTGAAGAGAGAATAAGTGAGAATTTGTGAAATGTCTAGTTACTCCAGTATCCCTTCCTTTAATGAGGTATGCTTTCAAAGGTAAAATAAACCAAGTAAACTTTATGGCTTGAAAAGACTGTAACTAGTATGAACAGTTTGAAAAGGTAAGAAAGGTACATTTAGCTATTTAGTTCAACTGCCATGTATAAAAGAGCTCTAGCTGAGAGTGAGACAGCAGATAGATAAAACCTCATCTAACAATCACTCTATTAATTAAACAATCATTATATATCTATCAAAAAACTTTTGTCGCGTATTCTATGCAAAAGTGGAAGTCAACTCGTACACAAAAGAAAACTGGTGCTTGAAGTTTTGAAGTGGTTCACGAATTCTTCAACCTTTAGAAGTATTAATTAGTGAAAAATACTGTTTATTCTTCCAACGGGAAATTCATCGATGAAATAAAATTCCTAAATATTAGGACTGAGAAGGTTGTGCCGTGTGTTGCAAACGATATTTCATATTTGAAATAGCAAAGAGGTGAAGGATTCGAGTATTGAGGCATTGAAAAATATCTTATTTTCTCTGCGTCAATTAGATACGAAAAAAAAATCAGTTGCCTAAGGTTTTTTTTTTTAGCATCAAAACTTGCTGCCGGGTAGATTGCTTGCAAAATTAAAATACAGAATCATTGGCATAAAAGTGGATAATATGTAAAATGATAAATAAGTAATTAATGATCAACAGGAAGAGTGGATAGGTGATAGAAAAGAACCGCAATGAAATTCACTTTTAATAAATTTAAGGGAAAAAGAGTAGCCAGCTACAACAGATGATATATGAACCATATTGGAAGAAATCAGAGGCAGGATTCCAGAAAGAACTATAGATACTAACAGAGAGAGTTTTGCAAATTCAAAGCTTTGTGCCAGATTCATCATGCCTAAGCTTCCCGCCTCCACAGCAAGATTCACCTGAAAATTTTTGGAAGGTAGAGACTATGAGAGCCAGAGAGAAGGAGAAAAATCCCCTCAGTGCGAACTTTCCACTCATGTCGATCATCGGCAATTTTAGCCCCCATTCGTGCATGAAGGCATTTGAACAATGATAAAATCGTTCCCAAATCTTTCCCTATTATTATTGAACGTAAATCATGATGACTGCTAGACTCTCAGGCCTTTGTGATCTGAAAATTTCGAAAGTTCGAATTCTTGGCTAGTTTCTTGTGCGTAGTGAAGAAGGCCCATCGACCTCATGGCCACATCCCTAACCAGCTGAATAGTGCTAGGTTTCTTTACCACTAACATGTATTTGAATTTCTCAACACTCGCCTCCTGAGAATGAGTAAGTTCTACCAAATTTCATCTATCATTTGTATTGCACGATTTGCATAAGATATCGTTAACTTATTTGTCACTCACGTTATATCTTATCTATAGACAAACATCCTGATACACTTTCTTCAGCTCTAATTTTAACCATAGTGTGACACCGAATCTCGAAAAGTAGCTCGACCATACTCGTCGTCTATCTCCGGTGCTATCTGGAGAACACGGCGAAGGAACCTGGAAAGTGTACAGGCGAACACAAGAAATCTAGTGCAATGTGACTAGTGTTCATCAAGGTTTATTAGTAATTGAGTGCTGATCACAAATGACTGATATAATTTTATGCATGAAAGATGTAATGACAATATTTGAGAGTCATCATGGTATAGAATGGACTGGAGATCGGCAGATTGAAATCTTTTTCGGTTTTTATCCTCTATATTGTTTTCTTTAGTATTTTAACATATAGTGTTTTCAATTAATAATACAAAAATTTTATATATAAATAACCAATACAACTATATATAATAATAATACATAATAATAATATACATCAATAAATAATAATAATAATAATAAATACGAATCACACCATCAATACATATCTACTATAAAATACCTAATACATAATAATCTTTTTCAACTATTACGATTAATATATTATATTATCATGTCATTATCCCTATTACTATTATAATATTACTACTACTTTTTTGTCATTCAGTCGATCCTCTTGTAGCAGTTGAACCACGAGCCTTTTTCCGTCCAGTTCCGATCATTCCTTCGGATGATGTATATCTATTCAGTGTGCAACCCACATCTAAGCCTTTCTATATACTAATAATGAGAAGAAATATCTTTGTGATATATATATTTAAGACAGTTAACTGATTTACCTTCAGACGATAAAGGTCGGTAGTAAAGAATTTATTGTTATTGAAGACCCCATTAAATATACGCTTTGTTGTAGATACTTTACTCAGTATTTTATATTGCCTTTTAATTGGAAATTATATTATTAGTAGTAGTAGTAATTAGAGATGTACCGATAGTATCCGCGTATTCGATATTCAGCAGTATCGGCCATTCTTTTTTGTTCGATATGCGTAATTATGGCCGATACTTCTTACTTTTTGCGCGAAAAATTATGAGAACTTTTAGATTCAATCATAAATCTAGTTTCGATATAATAAAAAGTTCTAATAAGGAATTCCCTAGCTAGCTGAACCCCTACAAGAATGGCATCTCGACGTGAACCACTTCTAGAATGCATTTAAATAGCGTAATCGAGCTTGCTCCCGTGACAAAAAAAAAAAAAAAAAAGATTCACAGAATGAAAGCCGCCTTATTAGCATCAATCCCTGGCAGCAGCACTGATAGATGACGCTTTTTTATGGTGGCTTTTCTGCAAATAAACCTACTGAAGATGATAGATTTGATATTGTTAGACTTTTGATGAAGCTCATGGCCGCAAATTGGCATTGATATTTATTCCAAACTTACCAAGCAATCATATACCAAGGAACCTCAAATAGAAAAAACTGAAGATACAATCACTCAAGGTTAGCACAAAACTAAACTCAAATTCCCTCAATCTGAAACAAGATGTAACTTCCTAATTTAACCTATATTATTTGCTCATCATAAATAATCCTTTTCAATTAAATTCAAGAAAATGGGCCAAAGTTTCTATTTTTATCAATGCTTGACAAGAAAATACTTATCACCCCCTCCCTCATCAGTCGAGCGCGAGCGTATTTTTAGTGTAGGTGCTGGAACTAAAAAACACTCCCAAAAATAACATTCCAAACGCCATATCCTAGTGAAAGCTTAATGTTTTTGCATCTCAATTTGGTATAATTGAATATGCAATCATCTATCTTTATTCTATAAAGAGCTATAACAGTAATGACCTGTATCACTCAATTATCCCCGTTTTCCTATTTTGTCTTTTCAGATCTGATTAATGACAGTCTCCTTCATTTCATTATTTTTATTCTGTATATTCTAGCTACTAAGAATCTATCTTGTAAATTGGTAATCATGTTTTAAACACATAAAAGCTAGTAGCTAAACTTTGTTTAATATCTTACTGGAAAATGAAATGGAATCATTGTTGAATACACACAAACAATGAAAAAGTATTTAATATCATATTTTGTATCTTTACTCCTATACAAGAGTACTATTTTCTAAATTTATAAAATAAAAAAACCTCTGGGCACAACCAAATATGAAATAAATTGACCAAGTATAATGGTTGACCTATAAGGGAAATGCCAATCCTGACGTTGCCAGCCCCAGTACACAAATGTTTTATCTTATTACAGTGTATTCTAGTATTTAATTTATATTAATTAAATTTCACGGTATCGGCGCTTCACAAAAAATAGCCAGTATCGGATATATCGTCTCTTAGGTGGTACCTATATAAAGCAGAAATTACAACATGCTATAATTAATATTAACATTAAGACTGTAAACACACATGTAATTAACCATTTAAAATCTCACCTACTAATTTGGCAAACAACCTTCATATTTTTTCGTTACTTAGACGCCGATACAACACTATTTACTGTCGCTGGAGGCCGTAGTGAGCCATCAGTCGTTCCGGAACAGAAAGCACAACATCGCTTCAAAAAGAGCTCTAACACAACAGGACTTCATAAATGCCATCTCTGAGCAAGGTGAATCACCACGTGATAAACAAATAGCTGAACGAATTCTTCAAGAAGTTCAATAGGCGAAAGGTTAAATAATGATAATAATAGTAATACTGTTTCTTGGCCTTTCTTGGTGCTTTTTACAGTTATAACAAAAATTTTCTCACTTGTTATTAACTATTTTTTTTAATAGATTACTAGTACCTATTTTTGGTCATAGGTAAATAATTGAGTTGCGTTGATTTGTGACATTGAGTGTTGTGCAGATTGAACTCTATTTTAGGTGCCAAGTTAGTAGTAAATATAGTTTATCATTCTTAAAGGTGTAGTAATATATATATATATATGTATATATATGTATATATATGTATATATATATATAAATATATATATATATATATATATATCTATAACTATAACCATATGTATATATATATATATATATATATATATATATATATATATATATATATATATATATATATATATATATGTATATGTATGTATATATATGTATGTATGTGTATGTGTATGTGTATATATATATATATGTATATATATATGTATGTGTATGTATATGTATGTTTGTGAATATATGTATATATATATGTGTATGTATATATGTATATATATATGTAAACAATATATATATATATATGTATGTATATGTATAATAATAATAATAATAATTATATATATATATATATATATATATATATATATATATATATATATATATATATATATATATATATATATATATATATATATATATATATATATATATATTTCTCATAGTGGTGTTATGTTCTTGTTAACTTGGGCATGGCATAGCTGTGAGAACCAATGCAGATGGGTCTTTTGTGTGAACCCTCCGACCCCCAGCACGTGTATGTGCATTTGTTATGCATTCGTGCATTAGCATTTACCACATGCACTTTCTTTCAACCTTCTTTCTTTCCCCTCATTTTTCATAAATTTTCCATTCTTTCAATCCACCCTCTTTATCACAGACATCCTTACTACTCATATCCCTGTGTGTGGGGGAGAAAGAATTGCCCACATCGTATGTCCTGCGTGTCGTAGGAGCCGACTAAGGGACGGTGATAGTTGGGTTGGCTGCCTACTACCATCTATTTCTTGCCAGGAATGCTAATGCAGGCCTCGGAGAAGGTCGTGATCGCCGTAAACGGCCTTCTATCTTTCGGCGAAAATGTATGAATCGTATGGGTACATGGAATGTCAGAGGAATAAATGTTGAGAAGAGGAGAGAGGTGATGGATGTATTTAGAAAGGGCAAATTTGATTTGCTCGCTGTGACTGAAACAAAGATGAAAGGAAAAGGTGAAATTGAGTGGTGTGATGTGAAATGTGTGCGTGCTGGTGTGAAAGAGAATGAGAGAGGAAGAGAAGGAGTTGCAATTTTGATGAGTGACCTGTGGTATGAAGCTATGGTAGACTTTGATTGTGTGTCCTAGAATTCTAATGGTTAAATTTAAGTTTGAAAAGGTCAAGGTATGTGTGGTTGTGACGTATGGTCCATCTGAGGGAAACGTTGAAGAGTACGATTTTTTGGGATAATCTGAATGATGTTCTGGATGGGGTGAGTAGGAGCTTCAGATTGATAGTTTTGGGGGACCTGAATGGTTGGATAGGTGACCAAAAAAGGGATGGTATAACAGGTGGTTTTGGGGTGGCGGGAGAAAATGAGAATGGTAGGAAGGTGATTGATTTCTGTGAGGAGAGAGGTATGTGTGTAAGTAATACTTTCTTTAAACATAAGAGTATCCATAAGTATACTAGAGTTGGTGTAGGTAGAGATGGTATCGAAGTGAAAAGTATGATTGATTTAGTGTTGGTGAAGAAGGAGATGTTGAAGTATGTGTTGGATGTTAAATCAGTTAGGGGTTTAGGAATGGGATTATCGGATCATTATGTTGTTCTATGTAAAATTAAGTTAGTGGGGGCTTGGATGGAGAGGAAGGTGATACGAAAGGAAGTAGGTAAAATTAAGAGTGAGAAGTTAAGTGAGCAAGATAATAAGGATAAGTATGTAAGAGCGCTCGCTAGTAAAACGGTTGAATGTGAACAAGTTGATACTGAACAAATCTGGGGGCAAATGAAGGAAGCAATTGTTAGTAGTGCAAAGGAAGTATGTGGATGTGCTAAAGTAGGAAGTAAGAATGTTAACAGTGAATGGTGGAATGAAGAGGTGATGAAAGCAGTTAAAGGTAAAAAAGAAGCGTGGTTGAATGTACTAAAAGCAAATGATGAAGTTTCAAAAGAAAGATGCTTGGAATTATATAAGGAGGAAAAAAGAAATACTAAAAGGTGTATACGTAGGAGAAAACAAGAGGTAAATGAACAGTTTGGAAGGAGGATGAATGGAGACTTACAAGGGAATAGGAAGCTCTTCTGGAAGGAAGCGCGAAAGGTTAAGAATGAGAATAAAGGGAATCTGCTTAGAATAATGAATAGGGATGGTGCTTTTGTAACTGATGAAGTAGGTGTGAGAGGAGTGTGGAAAGAACACTTCGAGAATCTGCACAATATTAACAGTAATGAAGAGGTGATAGTGAATGTGTGTGGGTTTGATGGTGCAAGAAGGAATAGGTATTTTGGGATGAGGTTATTAGTAAGGAGGAGGTAATGGGTAGAGTGAAAAAGTTGAAGAATGGTAAATCTGCAGGTATAGATGAAATTACTAAGTGAAATGATCAAGAGCGGAGGCGAGATGGTGATTGATTGGATTTGGAAGTTGTGTAAAGCGTTTATAGAGGGTATAGTTCCAAGGGATTGGAGGAGAGCGGTAATAGTACCCTTATATAAGGGTAAGGGAGAAAAGGGGAACTGTAGAAATTATAGGGGAATAAGTTTACTGAGTGTTGTAGGGAAGGTATATGCTGGTATTTTGGTCGAAAGAGTGCGTCGAGTGACTGAAGGACTGATTGGTGAAGAACAAGGTGCGTTTAGGAGTGGTAGAGGATGTGTGGATCAAATCTTTACATTGAAACAAATGATTGAGAAAATGAGGAAGAAGAATAAATTGTATTTAGGTTTTATGGATTTGCAACAGGCGTATGATAGAGTTAATAGGGAAGCGTTATGGCAGGTGTTAGTGATATATGGTGTTGGTGGTAGGCTTCTGAATGGAATCAAAAGTATGTATGACGATAGTGAAGAGTGTGTAAGAATAAATGGTGTCAATGGTGATTGGTTTAGGATTAATAGCGGAGTGAGACAGGGTTGTGTTATGTCTCCTTGGTTATTCAATTTGTATATGGATGGGGTTATGAAAGAATTCGAGGTGGGGATGGCAGGAAATGGTGTTAGAATGGTGGAGAATGGAGATGAGTGGAGGGTGCCCTACCTATTATATGCGGATGATTTGGTTCTGTGTGGC
>JABUQX010101035.1:7500-17500 GCA_015478945.1 Trachelipus rathkii | reverse complement strand
CAGTGAGGCTAAAATTAAAGAGGGTATATTTGTAGGCCCACAAATAAGGGAGCTAATGAAGGACCATCACTTTGATGAAAGCTTGAATAATATTGAAAAACCTGCATGGAGATCCTTTAAAAAGGTCATAACTTGGTTTCTAGGCAATATTAAGGCCGACAACTATGAAGAACTAGTTTCCGAACTCCTTCGAAATTATAAAGCAATGGGATGTAACATGTCCCTAAAAATACATTTCCTTCATTCACACTTGGACTTTTTTCCTAACTGCAATCTAGGCGCTATAAGCGATGAGCAGAGCATGGTGAGCGATTCCATCAAGATATTTCAACTATCGAAAAACGTTATCAGGGAAATTGGAATCCAAATATGCTTGCAGACTATTGTTGGGGACTTAAAAGGGATGTTCCTCAAGCAAACTACAGTAGAAAATCTTCAAAATCTACATTTTAAATTGCAGAAGTATATAGGTGAGTAAATTAACTAAAGCTTATCATTTTATAACAATATTAAATTTTTAATTTCGTATTACAAAAAAACCCTGCTCGTTACAACAAAATGGTATGCAAATTCGGAATCAGCGCACAAAACTCCATAAGAAACACCCATTTTTACTCATTTAACAGACAAAAAGTCAAATTTTGTCGTCCAGTGTAATTAATTTATAATTTCTGTATTTTGATAAAACTTTTACCCAACAAAATAAAATTTAAATATTAAAACTATATATATTTTCCGAAAATACATTACTTTGGTAGTTTAAATTTATTTAGAATGTAATATTTTTAAAAAATTTCCAATTTATTAATTCGGTTTAAAAAATTTATAGAAATCGAAAATTTTTTATTTTTTTTTAATTTAGTTACCAAAACATTATAAATAAATGAGTTAATAAAATAATTGTATATCAATATAAAAAATTATTTATTAAGTAGATTTTATTGAAAAAAGTTTTTAAAAATAAAATTTTAAATGAATGAGTCTCAGAAGATTTTACTCTTCGTCAGCGGGATTCGAACGTTGGACTCCGCGTTGCTGAGTTACACCGCGGCGGATGCTCTAGCACTGGGCCATCGTTAAAGGGCATTGGATGGCTGGTGGTAACCCTCAGCAACGCGATCAACGGTGATCGCGGTATCTTCTGTGACTCATTCATTTAAATGAATTCACGTCCTAAAACGAACGCTTCAAACGTAGTTTTTAAAGCACCCGGTTTTCTCATCCCATAAATGCTGAGTACTCAAAGGCCTGGCCCCCATATATATATATATATATATATATATATATATATATATATATATATATATATATATATATATATATATATATATATATATATATATATATATATATAAAGAAAATAAATATATATATGTATATATATATATATATATATCAGTGGCGATTCCTGCCTCATGTTTGGACGCATGCAATGCATGCGTACGTACATTAAGTAAAAAAATAATTACATCATGTATACTTTGGTAGGATGAAAATAATATAGGCCTAATATTAAATATTATAAATATTTTATAATAGTAAATTTTATATGCCTTTGAATGCAAGGACTTCAGAAAAAAATCCGCTTCTAAAAGAAAAAGCCCTTATTCTATTAGTAAATATGGCCAAAAATGCAATGCAAATGAGAATGACAATTGCTTATCGATTGGGAAAACAATTTTATTCAATAATAGGCCTTATCGCACGACTAAATACTTGCTAATTTACTTACTTTTTTATCATTATGCCTTTAAACCAGAGTTATTTTTCTGCTTTTAGCAAGGGAGAAAAATTAATGTATTTAGATCTTAAATCATAAGTGAATAAGGTTTAAATTTAGTGGCTTTTTTTCACATAACGCCTTTATTCATCACTACGCGGCTGGTTTATATATATATATATATATATATATATATATATATATATATATATATATATATATATATATATATATATATATATATATATATATATATATTATATATATATATATATATATATATATATATTATAAAATTGACTAAAAGTCAGTGGAATTATTCATCACGACTCGTTGAAAGAGTAAAAGAAACTATAGAATATATTCTTAATCTTTTTAATTTTATTCTTGAAAATCCAAAACAATTTGATGGAAATACAGAAAATAACGCAAGAGGCTTGCTTGCAGCTATGAAGTTTTCAGTTTAATTTTTTGTTAGAGACATTTTCTCTAATATTTCGATTTACTGAATACCTTTTTAATCTTTTACAAACGAAATCTATGGATATTTTACATGCCTCGATTATTATCGAAGACACTATAAAGAAGATTGAACAACTTAGAAACATGAAATTTGAGGAGACTTTTAATAAAATAAAAGAGAAATGTGGTTCACTTTTATTAAGGAAAAAAGCGAGTTTATCACCTGAAACGTTTAATACACAGTTATATAATCAAACATTTGATAACATTATTGTTCAAATGAAAGAACGTTTTATGTCTTTTAATAATTTGGAATTTGTACAACTTTTGAATGGAAAAAAATTTAAATCATACAATATTAGTTTTCCTCAAAAGGCTTTTCAATCCTTAAAAATAAATTACCGTTCTTACTTTGACTTTCCACGTTTGCGATCTGAATTGTGTATTGCATACTCAAACAAAATTTTTGCTAAAGATAATGTTGAAGAAATCCTTAAGTATTTATTAGAGAATAAGATTTCAGAATGCCTTAAGGAACTCTATAGACTGATAATTTTAACTCTAACTATACCAATATCCAGTGCGAGTGTTGAACGCTCATTTTCAGCTCTCAAGAGAACTAAAACATATTTGAGAAACTCTCAAATGAAAGTAAGATTGTCCAATCTTTCCCTAATATCGATAGAAAAAAATTATCTTAAGAAACATGGAAAATAAAGACAATTTTTATAATTTAATAATAGAAGAATTTTGCAAAATGACCAGGAGAATAGATTTCATGTTCAAGTAAACCTTCCGTAATATTTAAAGTAAGTTTAATGTATTTATATACGATTACATATATATATATATATATATATATATATATATATATATATATATATATATATATATAAATATATATATAAAACTATATATATATATATATATATATATATATATATATATATATATATATATATATATATATATATATATATATATATATATAGGCCTATATATATATATATATATATATATATATATATATATATATATATTTCCGCGCATGCGTAAAATTGAAATAGTAGGCAGGGAATCATATACTGATTTATAAATATATATATATATATATATATATATATATATATATATATATATATATATATATATATATATATATATATATATATATATATAACAACATATATATATATAGATATATATATATATATATATATATATATATATATATATATACTTATATCTCTTTCTTATATATATATATATATATATATATATAATATATATATATATATATATATATAATAATAATATATATATATATAATATATATATATATATATATATCAGTGGCGTATATGCAGAAGCTACACTTGGGTAGGCCAGGTTTATATATATATATGTATATATATATATATATATATATTATATATATATATATATATATATATATATATGCTATATATATAAATATATATATATATATATATATCATATGTATGTATATATATATATATATATATGTAATATATATATATGCTCATATATATATATAATATATATGTATAATAATATATATATATATATATATATATAATATATATATATATAATATATATATATATATATATATATATATATTTATATAATAATATAATAATATATATATATATATAATATGTAATAATAATAATAATAATAATATATAATATATGTATATATATATATATATATATAAATAATATAATAACTAATAATAATAATAATATAATAACAAACATATATATATAATATATATATATATATATATATCAATAATAATATAATATATATATACTATATAATATACTTCAATATATAATATAATAATAATAATAATATATATATATATATATATATATATATATATATATATATATATATATATATATATATATATATATATATATATATATATATATATATAACAAAAAAAAAAAAAATATATATATATATATATAATATATATATATATATATATATATATATATATATATATATATATATATAAAAAAAACATAGAAAACATATTTTAATAATTATAATACGTACCTATTTATTTGTATGAAAAGCTTGTTTACATTATATTTACCAAATACTTAATTTTAAATCACATTCCAATTGAGTAATTTCTTAGGCCTATCATTTTTTTAAAATAGAGCTCTCGTTTTATAGATAAGTTTTAAAGCGTTTTTTCTTTAATATAAAATCTACACTTACTCCATTATGCATTATTTCACTTAATTTTATGTATATAATGCTAAATACCACTTAAATAAAGTTATATAAAATTAATATTCAATATCAGAACAATCAGACCCATTCGATACAAAAATTTCAAAGAAACTACCACAAGCCACATATTTCGTACATATTTACGGGAAGAGAACGAAAGATTTCATATATATTATCGATTATTTTATCGATTATTATAGGTAGGACAGACTAGCCCGCTACCTTATAAGTTGACGTAAAAAATGACGTCATTCGTCCGCCCGGTGTAAAGAGTTTTACTTCTAAGATCAGAGTAGGAGCGAGAATTTCTAAATGAATTCAATTATTATTATAGCTATTATTATTGTGGTTGTTTTTCTTTTAATTTATGATGCAAAATAGCTTCTTTTTTTAACTTTTATATAAAATTTTAATAATTTAGTATACTTTTACAATTTAATTTCAATTATTTAAAACCTAAAAAATATTGGGTAGGAGCTACCTACCCGGCCTACCCTATATATACGCCCCTGATATATATATATATATATATATATATATATTATATATATATATATATATATATATATATATATATATATATATATATATATATATAATATATATATATATATATATAATATATATATATATATATATATATACGATGAAGTGACCTGTTGGTACAAAGCTATGTGTAGCTTTGTGTGTGTGAGTCCTAGAATTCTAATGGTTAAATTTAAGTTTGAAAAGGTCAAGGTATGTGTAGTTGTGACGTATGGTCCATCTGAGGGAAACGTTGAAGAGAGTACGATTTTTTGGGATAATTTGAATGATGTTCTGGATGGGGTGAGTAGGAGCTTCAGATTGATAGTGTTGGGGGACCTGAATGGTTGGATAGATGATCAAAAAAGGGATGGTATAACAGGTGGTTTTGGGGTGGCGGGAGAAAATGAGAATGGTAGGAAGGTGATTGATTTCTGTGAAGAGAGAGGTATGTGTGTAAGTAATACTTTCTTTAAACACAAGAGTATCCATAAGTATACTAGAGTTGGTGTAGGTAGAGATGGTATCGAAGTGAAAAGTATGATTGATTTTGTGTTGGTGAAGGAGATGTTAAAGTATGTGTTGGATGTTAAATCAGTGAGGGGTTTAGGAATGGGATTATCGGATCATTATGTTGTTCTATGTAAAATTAAGTTGGTGGGGGCTTGGATGGAGAGGAAGGTGATACGAAAGGAAGTAGGTAAAATTAAGAGTGAGAAGTTAAGTGAGCAAGACAATAAGGTTAAGTATGTAAGAGCGCTCGCTAGTAAATCGGTTGAATGTGAACAAGTTGATACTGAACAAATCTGGGGGCAAATGAAGGAAGCAATTGTTAGTAGTGCAAAGAAAGTGTGTGGATGTGCTAAAGTAGGAAGTAAGAATGTTAACAGCGAATGGTGGAATGAAGAGGTGATGCAAGCGGTTAAAGGTAAAAAAGAAGCGTGGTTGAATGTACTAAAAGCAAATGATGAAGTTTCAAAAGAAAGATGTTTGGAATTATATAAGGAGGAAAAAAGAATACTAAAGGTGCATACGTAGGAGAAAACAAGAAGGTAAATGAACAGTTTGGAAGGAGGATGAATGAGGACATACAAGGGAATAGGAAGCTCTTCTGGAAGGAAGCGCGAAAGGTTAAGAATGAGAATAAGGGGAATCTGCTTAGAATAATGAATAGGGATGGTGCTTTTGTAACTGATGAAATGGATGTGAGGGGAGTGTGGAAAGAACACTTCGAAAATCTGCACAATATTAACAGTAATGATGAGGTGTTAGTGAATGTGTGTGGTTTTGATGGTGCAAGAAGGAATAGGTATTTTGGGGATGAGGTTATTAGTAAGGAGGAGGAGGTAATGGGTAGAGTGAGAAAGTTGAAGAATGGTAAATCTGCAGGTATAGATGAAATTACTGGTGAAATGATCAAGAGCGGAGGCGAGATGGTGATTGATTGGATTTGGAAGTTGTGTAATAAAGCGTTTATGGAGGGTATAGTTCCAAGGGATTGGAGGAGAGCAGTAATAGTACCCTTATATAAGGGTAAGGGAGAAAAGGGGAACTGTAGAAATTATAAGGGAATAAGTTTATTGAGTGTTGTAGGGAAGGTATATGCTGGTATTTTGGTTGAAAGAGTGCGTCGAGTGACTGAGGGACTGGTTGGTGAAGAACAAGGTGCGTTTAGGAGTGGTAGAGGATGTGTGGATCAAATCTTTACATTGAAACAAATGATTGAGAAAATGAGAGAAGAATAAATTGTATTTAGGTTTTATGGATTTACAACAGGCGTATGATAGAGTTAATAGGGAAGCTTTATGGCAGGTATTAGTGATATATGATGTTGGTGGTAGGCTTCTGAATGGAATCAAAAGTATGTATGACGATAGTGAAGCGTGTGTAAGAATAAATGGTGTCAATGGTGATTGGTTTAGGATTAATAGCGGAGTGAGACAGGGTTGTGTTATGTCTCCTTGGTTATTCAATTTGTATATGGATGGGGTTATGAAAGAATTCGAGGTAGGGATGGCAGGAAATGGTGTTAGAATGATGGAGAATGGAGATGAGTGGAGGGTGCCCTACCTATTATATGCGGATGATTTGCTTCTGTGTGGCGAATCTGAAGAGAGTTTGAGAGGATTGGTAGAGAGATTTGGCAGGGTATGTAAAAGGAGGGGTTTGAAAGTAAACGTAGATAAGAGTAAGGTTATGGTTGTGAGTGAGGACAGTCCTCAGTGTGAAGTTATGTTAGATGGTGAGCAGCTGGAGCAAGTGTCTGAGTTTAAATATTTAGGGTATGTGTTGGATGAGAAGGGAACGGATGATGCAGAGTGTAGTTGGAAAGTTGTGGCTGGTGCAATTAAATCGTTGGTGAATGTAAAGGGACTAAGTCTTGAGTGCGCAAGGGTCTTACATGAGGGTATGTTGTTACCTGTGTTATTGTATGGTAGTGAGACTATGGTCTGGAATAAGAAGTATAGATCTAAAGTTCAATGTGTTCAGATGGACAATCTTAGGGGATACTGATAATGAAAAATTGTAGAGTGAGAATGAACGTATTAGAGAGGATTGTGTGGTGTGAAAGAAAGGGAAATTAAATGAAGAATAAATGAAAGTACGTTGCTATGGTTTGGTCATGTATAAGAAAGGATGAATGAAAGTCGGTTGGTTAAGCGGATGTATAGTGGAGAGTGTGTTGGGAACCGACCGGCTGGGAGACCGAAGAGAAAGTGGATTGAGTCGGTGAACGAATGTCTGAAGGAGAGAAATGTGAGTTTGGCTGAGGCGAGAATAAAGGTGCATGATAGGAGAGAATGGCGGGGTTTTGTATGGGGGCATGGTTGTGGCTCACCTGGGCCAGGGGATGAACCCTTACATTGACGATTTACCATAGTGAGGGTCCGTCGCGGTCCCATGATGCTCTAGGGTGGATTTTCTGTCTGTGACGGCTCTCACTAATTAATGGGTACAGAGGGGCGGTAAAGGCTGGGCTTTCTTTCGACGTTTGTCATGTTCTCCTACTGCTTTTCTTTTCCGAAGCATGGCGCACCTTACCCCCAATATTGGGGCAAAGAGAAAGATGAAGAAAAGAAGAATATATATATATATATATATATATATATATATATATAATATATATATATATATATATATATATATATATAAAAAATATATATATATATATATATATATATATATATATATATATATATATATATATATATATATATATATATGAATTCTCACCATTCTCTCAGCGCTCCGTGTAGGGTCATCCCCTGTCGTTTGCAATGCTTCTCCACAGGACCCTCTCCTCGTACAGTCGATGTTCCTCCACCTGATCCAGCGTCCATCCTCTCTTCGCCACAGCCGCCGCCACTCCATCCTTCCATCTTTTCCTTGGTCGTCCCGCCGGTCTTCTACCTGCAGGCTGCCATGCATAAAATCTGGCCGGGTATCTATCTTCATCCATCCTTCTGATGTGTCCATACCATCTCAGTTGTTGTCTCTCGATCAAATCCTCCACCGCCTCGACCCCCAACTCCTCTCTTATCTCAGTATTCCTTCTTCTCTCTCTTCTGGTCACCCCCACTATCAACCTCAACACCCTCATCTCCGCCGCCACGATCTTACTCCTTGTTCTGGTTGTAAGTGTCCACGACTCCGACCCAAATAAAAGTACCGGTCTCAGAATCGTGGTATAAATAAGTGTTTTAACCTGTCTCGTCACATGTCTGTTTCTCAGCAAGGGATACAACTGACCAACTCCTCTAGAGTAGTTCATTATTCTTTCCTCTATTTCACCCTCCATCATTCCACTGCTGTTTACTGTAACTCCCAAATACTTAAAGTTCCTCGCATCTTTTATTCTTTCCCCACCGATCTCTATGTTTAAGTTCTCTCCTTCCCTAGCTATCTTCATCACTTCAGTCTTTCTCATATTCATCTTCAATCCCCTCCGTCGCAGCACCTCCTCCCATCTGATCAGCACTCTCTGTAACGTCTCCCTGTCTCTTGCAACCAGAGCAATATCGTCCGCATATGCCATTACAACAATCTCCTCCTCCTCTACACCAATCTCTCGCATACACTTGTCCATATACAGGATGAACAACAATGGTGACAACACTCCTCCCTGTCTAACACCTGTCTTCACTCCAAACCACTGTCCTATCCCATACGCTGTCCTAACGGCACTTTCACTTACTGTGTAAAGTCCCCTTATCACTCTAATCAACTTGGGTTCTATCTGATAGTAACGATCCTCGAGTGTCTCCCAAAGTTTTACCCTAGGTACACTGTCAAATGCCTTCTCTAAATCCACAAAAGCCATATACATTTCCTTATCCCACTCCCAGCTCTTCTCTATCATCATCTTCAGAGAAAATATCAGATCCGCGGTACCTCGTCCAGGCCTGAATCCATACTGTGCTTCATTCAGCTTGTCTTCGACTCCCGTCCTGAGCCTTTTCTCCAATATCCTTTCATATAACTTCATGGCATGCGGCAGCAACGATATGCCCCTATAATTGGAACAGTCGCCCCTATCTCCCTTTTTGAACACCGGGCATACTATCGCCCTGCCCCACTCCGCAGGTACTCTCTCCACTCTCCAGAAATCATTAAACATCTTCAACATCCATCGCATGACCTCCTCACATCGCATTATCTCCACCGGCAGCCCATCACATCCTGGACTCTTCCCATTTTTCATATTCCCCATTGCCATCTCCAACTCTTCCATTGTTATCGCACCCTCATCCACGTTTATTCGGAGCTGTTCCTCTCTGCGTTCCGGAATGTTCTCTTCTCCTTCCTCCTGATTATATAACTCTGAAAAGTACTCTCCCCACCTGTCGCTTATCTCATCAGGGTCCACTCTCAGCCTACCCGCCTTATCCTTTACTGAGTGTGCAACAGTCGACTCCTGTCCTCGTAGGTTTTTTGCCATGTTATATATTAATTTCTTAGTTCCACCCATATCCTGTCTCAGTTGTTCACCGATCCTCTCCCACGCTTGCTCCATCG
>JABUQX010101034.1:25000-27500 GCA_015478945.1 Trachelipus rathkii | reverse complement strand
ATAATCATATATATATATATATATAATATATATTATATGATATATATATATATATATATATATATATATATAGTATTTTATATATATATATATATATATATATATATAAATATATATATATAATATATATTATATATATTATATATATATATATATATATATATATATATATATATATATATATATATATATATAATATATATAATACATAATATATAATAATGTACTAACACTTTGAAAGACCATACAAACTTTATTTTTATGAACATAGTGACAAGTTTAAAAGCTTGAATTACAGAACATACATGTTTTTAAAGAATCATGTTCGCAAATTATCAAAAATGATGACCCCCATGTCCAGACAGACACAGCTGATAAACGCGAGCCAATGGAAGTCTCAAGGCCGCACGAAACAGTTCATTGGAAACTGTCGCACATTGTCTTCGATTCCAATTTCAATGCATTTATTGTTCTTGGTTTTGAGCGATAAACTCTGTTCTTGAGGTATCCCCATAAAAAGAAATACATTGGCGTGAGATCTGGAGAACGCGCAGGGTATTCAATACTACCCCTTCGTCCAATCCATGTGTTTGGAAATGCTGCATCGAGGTGAGTCCAATCCATGTGTTTTGAAATGATGCATCGATGTGAGCTATTACATCGCGATGGTCGTTATCACCAAACATCTCGTTAATGTGTGGACCGACCGACTCCTGAAGCAAGGTTAGGTACCTGTCCCCATCGACCGCTCCGTTAAAAAAAAGGTCCTATGATGCCCAATGCTGAAAATTCCACACCACACAGTTACCCCTGGTAAGTTTAAATAGTGTTAAGCTTTAACATCGGGATTTACAGAACCCCAGTAGGTACAATTATGGCGATTAATCGAGCCATTTAATGGTGTCCTCATCGCTCCAGACAATTTTGTTTGGAAACCCTGCAATCTTCTGCACATTTAGCCAGGTACCATTTCACAAAATTGAAGTCTCAGTCCGGATCGTCTTCGTTGAGATCATGGAGTAGTCTTGGTATGTAGCATTTCCAGCGTAGACGCTTCAAATACGATGGACGCTTATTTTGACCATGGTGTCTCCGAGCCCATTGTTGTAGAGATTTCGTGGGGGCGCTCGGATCGGATGAGGTCCTGTAACCTGCCTTTTCCTTGAAGGGTTGGTTGGATGTCCGTGCCGTCGTCCAGGAACTTTCCTTGTTGACGTCCCGTAGAACGGTTCCATCTGCTTTTCAAAGATTTCTCTCTGATGCGGGCAATGGTCCGTTGCGTTGGTGGCGCGCTTATGCGAACTCCCTTCTGAATCGTTTTTTGCACTTCCTGGCGTTTCGGTGTGGCAATAGCATTAAGGACAAAACTTTCTCTCTTCAAAAGCTGAAGTTGATCTCCTGCCATTCTATTACAGTAGTTACACCTGAAAAAAACAAAAAGCAGTCAATATGTTAGTTAACATTTTTTGAGACACCCTGTATATATATATATATATATTATATATATATATTAATATATAATATATATAATATATATTATATTTATTTTTTAATTTTTTTATATTATTTTTTTAATTAATAATTTTAATATATATATATATATATATATATATATATATAATATATATATCATGGCGGACTTTAGTGATTAATGTGACTTAGAGCTAAAGTACAAAAATTTATGATGAAAAAATGTGGATGAAATAACCAATATTATACAGTACGGACCTACTACTAGGCAACTGCAATGAAATACCATGATGAAGCAGTTCGGCGGCATTAATAAGAAAAATTCATTTAAATATAAACTCTTACGCGTCTGGCTTTAAAGTAATCTTCCCGCAAAATCTTATTAATGAGTTTTTTTTTTTCACTATTCATTCAGTTTCATTTTACAATGGATGGAGTTACTTATAGGCGTCAACCATCCATTCATCCACAATTCCATTTCAAATGAGGAATCGACCCAACATGAGACAAATTTGAATTGTCTAAGTATGAACACAAGTTTCAAGCTCACTTTTTATAGCCTTTGTAAAATCTAGTAGTATGTGGCCAATTCTTTTAAACTGAAGTAGCTTTTAAAAAAGTTGCCATTTTTACTAGCATTTCTCATTCCCCGGACTTATATTTTATTTCCCGTAATAATAATAATGAATAACAATAAATAATTAATAATAATAAAATATGAATAATAATAATAATTAATAATAATAATAATAATAATAATAATAATAATAATAATAATAATAATAATAATAATAATAATAATAATAATAATAATAATAATAATAATAATAATAATAATAATAATATAATATATGATAAAGAAGAATTCATTTTTTTGGACACAATTGCGGAATTGTCTATTTTAAGCCAGGAAAATTGAATCATAACCGGAATTGAAACTCGGATCAAGAAACTGCGAAAGTTGTGTAAACGGAATTGAAGATCGGATTGAAATTTCTCTTCTCAGAATCGAACCCGCCACTGTTGGCGT
>JABUQX010101034.1:12500-15000 GCA_015478945.1 Trachelipus rathkii | reverse complement strand
ATACTGAAGAAAAAAGAAAATGAGTAAGAAAATGAGAGAAAAGTAGAGATAACTTTATTTAGGTTTTATGGACTTGCAACAATCGTATGATAGGATTAATAGTGACACTCTGGGGCAGATGTTAATGATATATGGTGTTGGTGGTAGGCTTTTGACTGGAATTAAAAATATGTATGATAATAGTGAAGCGTGTGTAAGAATGAATTGAGTGGAGTGTGAATGGTTTAATATTAATAGCGGAGCGGAGCAGAGATGTGTTATGTGTCCTTGGCAGTTTAATTTGTATATGGATTGGATTATGAAAGAATCTGAGGTATTTTGTGCTAGAATTATGGAGAATGGTAGAGATTGGAGGGTTCCTTTGGTTATTGCGCGCAGACGATTTGGTTTTGTGATGGAGTTCTACAATCTGAAGAAAGCTTGACCAGAACTGCTGAAGAAAATTTCATCTAGCGAAAAATACTGTAACTGAAGGTATCTTTTTATATATATATATATATATATATATATATATATATATATATATATATATATATATATATATATATATATATATATATATATATATATATTAGGGGTGTAGCGGATAGTGATTTTTCACTATCCGCGGATGCGGATAGCTAAGATGCGGATAGCGGATAGTTAAGTTTTTAGAGTTTTAGCCACAGGTACTTTATATATATATATATATATATATATATATATATATATATATATATATATATATATATATATATATATATATATATATATATATATATATATATATATACCCGTGTTACCAGAGTGCAGGACGCTTGGACCCAACTCTTTTGCACCCCACCAACCTCTTTCCCAAGCCTCCACCCATTTGGAAAAAGGTTATATATATTAATGCTTGAAATTAATAATTCTCAAATTATGCTTCAAAAACAAAAGCTTCTGAGCCCTTTCAGGGGAGAGTTTGCTTCTCTTTTCGTCGTAAATGAGATCTGCACCACTGAAAGACGCTCACTAGCTACACTTGTTGAAGGGCATGCTAAGAATTCCCTGGCGACTTCTGCAAGATGTGGAAAACTTTTACAATTATCACGCCACAAAACCAGTGGATCTTTATCTGATTCCAAGCTTTTTCTCTTTTGATATTCTTCGATCAATGATAGAGTGTCTTTTGACACCTCTGAACAAGACTCTTCATCGCTGCTAGAAGCCAAAAGAACGTTCATGGATTCAGCAATGATATCGCTAACAGATGGTAATTGCGTGTCTGTTTCTGTGATCTTTTGCTTTTTATTGGCTGGTGATATTTCTGCCTTTAGCAGCATTTCATCACATAGGCATCCTAAATTAATTTTAACCCTCTGTAAAACACGTGGTTCAAGAAATTTGGTTTTGTATTCTAGGATTTAGAAAAGTTGCTATTGCACATGCGTCATCGTTTTGCAGAGTTTGAAATCTATTATCTATCTCTAGCATGAGTGTTTCTGTCATCCTTGAAATTATACTTTTAATATATATATATATATATATATATATATATATATATATATATATATATATATATATATATATATATATATATATATATATATATATATATATATATATATATATATATATATATATAAAAGGTAGTGCACACACACGTTTCTCATAATTCATAGATGAATACTATCCGCTATCCGCAAAAATTAATGCGGATGTGGTTGCGGATGCGGATAGTAAAAAATGATGCGGATATCCGCTACACCTCTATTATATATATATCTTTATATATATATATATATATATATATATATATATATATATATATATATATATATATATATATATATATATATATATATATATATATATATATATATATATATATATATATATATATATATATATATTTCAGAACAGCATAAGACAATATATTATTACCAATATATTATAATATATTATTATATTATATATTATTTAATATAATATATTATTGTTATAAGATATTTACAGATTTATTTAAAATTTTGAATTTATAAATTCAAATTAAATTTGAATCATTTTTTTGAGTTTTCTGTTATGTGTTCTCGTTTAGAAATAAAAATGAAAGAAGAACTTGCATTTAACCTAACCTAACCTAACCTAAACTAACCTAACCTAACCTAAGTTAACTTAACTTACACCTAACCAAGCCTAAGTTAACCTAACTTACATCTAACCTAGCTAAAAATAACCTAACCTAGTCAAACCTAACCTAACCCACCCAAGCCTAACTTAACCTAATCAAACCTAACTTAGGTAAAACTAACCTAACCTAACCTAGTTAGACTTTACCTAAGCAGACCTAACCTAACCAACTCAAGCCTAACTTAACTTAGAAAAAATCTAATCTAGGCAAAACTAGCAAAACGTAACCTAGCCAGACCTAACCTAACCAACTCAATCTTAACTTAACCAAACCTATTCTTGGCAAAACTAACCTAACTTAACCTAGCCAGACCTAACCTAACCAAAACTAACCTACCCTAATCTAACC
>JABUQX010101033.1:0-19559 GCA_015478945.1 Trachelipus rathkii | reverse complement strand
AAACCGGCTCTTACACGATGTCTAAATAGTGCCTACAAAAAAAATGTGGGTTATCTGATTATCAATTTCTTTTTCAATAGAATTCATAACTCCCTGCTCAGCTTTAAAATATCTATTAGAATAAATTTTAAAATTTTAAGATGGGTTTTTAGTAAAAGAAAATACGTCTGAAATCACTTAAAAGTAACAAAATCGATTAATCGTAAATAATCAATTATAAACAATCTTAAACTATATCTAAAGAGATACAACACTGTTCTGAAAAAAAGACCAAAAAAACAAAATTTTTATTTAAAAAAAGTTCATTGTTGGACTAAACTAACTAACATATTCCAAGATAATAGGCATAACAATTAACTTCCGATAAAAATAACGTATCTTTATGAAAAGGATGATATACCATATAAAATTTTATCGCGTTGAATGGAGCACAATGCCCTCTCTCGCCCCCTACATTAGGTATTCTTGTAACGAGTCTGAACGTCGAATTGCGGTAACTGCGAGTCAGCAAGCTGGCTGGTTATCGTCTGATACAAAGAGCATTTCTGGAGTATTAAATAATTTTTATACCTAAACATTTATATTTTAAACGTTCGGTATAATAAAAGTACACATTAAAAATTTTAAATATCACAGAAGAGCTTATGAATAACTTAGTAATAGTTACAACTGTTTTATTAATGCACAAACCTGGTCAGCCACGTCCTAAGATAGATACCAACCCTCTGAACCGGCCTATATTATCACAAGAAGCATAGAAACAAGGTGACACCTGAGGGTCTCTTCTTCCAAAACAGAAAACTTCATAATATATATATATGTGAAGCGAACGATCATAGTTACTCGCAAAGGAACAGCATTTCGATCCTTAATATTGTATTACTTCTACTACTTTTATCATTATTATTTTACACAACTTGGTTACTATCTTACATTCTATAATCATTTCTTCATAATCCAATCATACTCTTACAGTCATTGTTTATGGGCAACATAATATAAGTTTTTCTATTATATATTATCTAAGCATATTATAATTCTTTATTGCCACTCTTATAAAATCATTAATATTACTAACTTACATCATTAGTAAACCAAGTTTCTTTTAAAAAATATAAACATCATTGAATATTATATATTTACTATATTTTATTTTTTTTGCACGCAGTACATAGAGTAATAACTATGAATATTGAGAAAACACATAATTGGAATTACGATTTATTCTTCTCCTTCATTCCTCCTACAAAGAATACTTCAACTACCCTCAACTATATAAATAAATATAAATTATCTAAATTGAATTCATATACATATCAATATTATTATAATTTTTAATATGTTATTTTCAAATTCTGTTTCTTTGTGCTCTTTTTAATCAATGTCTTTAATCAATTACTATCTCATTTCAATAAAAATGATCAAACTCTAACTTCAGTCATGCCACTCATAACACATAATCGCACATTAAAAGGAATATTGTAAGTTAATTCCCACTCCATACTGACACTAATATTTATGCTTAATATACCCAATCCACAAAATTTTTATGAAAATGCAGCTATATTGGGAGATTTACTCTTATAGATTATAGGGAATATATGATCCACTACATATTTTTTCTACTTTTCTCTATATATAATGTATAACATTATCATCGTGAGAATATGAAACTCATCAATATTAACCAATAAAATGTAATGCGCCGACTAGTGTCCGATTACTATGCTTATGTAATTAATACCACATCTATACCTAATCACCCCTCAAATTATACTACTAAATCTTACATAATTCAACACTAGCTGTGTATACAATCATTACCCTAACCTTCCCTCACACCTCCATCCTAGTTCACCCCTGCCGAAGCAACAAACACCCCACCTTAATCTAACCTTATCAAACTAATAAGCACATTATATATAATAAACACACAACAAAAGCCTATTTCATGGCTTTCATCTAATGGAACAAAGGCTTATAACCGTCTCACTATTAGCAGTCGCAAACCATACTATATTAACTATCGGTTGACTATTATACGCCCTCTCATAGCATCCTGGAGGTGGGCCTTATGATTATATACTATAATATATATACTTAACTATATTAATAATATTTTAATAAATACAAATATTAGCTCATTTTTATTTTTTAAGGTTGTAAACGGGGTCAGTTATTCATGAGGAGGTCATTTCATGAAGATATTATCTTAGGCTGTTAATACAGTGTATAACTATTATACATATATACCCAAAACTAATATCCATACTACTATCAATCATAACTCCAGATATACTGTTCAGGTAAAATATCTGGTACCATCCCTTCTTTCTAGAGGCACCTTCCTTGTGGACCACTTCGATCGAATTACCAATTATTATTTAAATCACGCAACAGATCGAAATATTCAAACGTACAAAATATATAAACCACATAAATATATTTTTCGTATCATATACTAAATTTCACAAAATACAATCAATTGAAAAGCTATCAAACACACGCAAACAAAATATGTCAAGCTCTATTGGTCCATTTTAAGATAAGGGATCATATTTATTTTGTTCATAACCACATTCATCCGAGTATTGGCAAATCATTACTAATATTATGGAGAAAGGAATATGTGTGTTTTTATCTCTGAGCACTAGCCTCTTAAAACTAAAATAATAATGTACTATCAATCATTAAAGTTCTAGAACATCTCCTACGTTGAAAAAAAACAACCACTACCTTGGTTTTAAACAACTTTTTTATATATACCAAAACAGGTCTGATATTCAAATAATTTTCCACGGTGTCCATCAGGGCTCTATACTTTAATATATATATTATATATTAATATACTATATACTTATATACAACACTAAATACTATACTACTACCCCCCGCTATATACCTCCACTATAGCCTATACCCCCCCTATCCTACCCCTATCCCAGCCCCCCCCCTACCACACCCTTCACCTTTAACCCATGCTAATACAATGTTTCGCCCGACTACCGATTTACACTTTGTGAGATCGATAACCATAGACATCGGGGCTGCAATCCGACAGCATCTCAGTCGTCATTAGAGCTCCCAAAATACCCCGAACCCAGAACCTCCTGTGCCACTGCGCCACGCCCTTTCGACATGCATGCCCTTCGGAAACAGCACCCGCGCCAGAAACGTGAAGACGCACCGCACCATTCCGCACCCCCCCCCCGCTTTCAACACCCGGATCCCCATGCTCCCCCCTTCGCACACACACCCCCACCACCCTGATTCGCCCTTCGTCTTCCCTAACGAACGCACGAAAACTCTTTCTATGCACCCACCAACCGACCCCCACCCCCCCCCCACACTCACATATAATTCTTATCACTATAGACATACCCTCCACCTACCCCCTACTCCGCCCACCTATAAGCACTACGACCCCCTACTACATTATATATACCCTATATACCTAACTATATCACCCCCATACCTAATAACCTCTACCCCATACCTACTCCACTCCTCATAATATATCAAAATTTCAATTACCATAAACTGAATTCAGAAATACTCCCTCTAATATTCTTTCTATTTATATATATATATATATATATATATAAATATAATATATATATATATATATATTATATATAATATATATTTATATATTACTATAATCATATATATATATATATATATATAATATATATATATTATATTATTAATTATATATATATATAATTAATATATATATATATATATATAATGTAAATATTTTATATTGAATTTATAACTGGGGTGAGAAACTTAAGAATCTTATTAACTTCTAATTTGATAGAATTGTTTTAAATTATATAAACAAAAATAAATATGCTTTTTCCTCTATCTATTTAACTCTTCCCAAAACATTCAAACTTTGATATGACTAAAATATCAACTGATTAGGTTTTTTCTCTAAGCAATCATGTGATTTTTAAATCTATGTAAATTTTTGAGAAAACAATATTACGCCAGTGGTTAAATAACTAGCAAATCAAAGTGTAATTGAAAAGCAATAAAACAATACTGACAGATCATGTCGGTACATTTTTAAACTTTAAAGAACATACCTGCTGATTTGTTTCTTCACTTTTTGATACTCCACCTTCTTCCAATGTATAATCGAAATTGAAAAGAAAGAGTAATAAATGCCATAACACTCCAGCTTGTAGAAGATTCATTTGTAGAATGTGGTCCGCAGCAAGAGAACAAATGCATTCAACACCAACCAAACAAAGTCTGGTCAAATGCTGGGAAAAAAAAAACAAAATATGAAAAAAGATTATAGTGTAAAATAAACTTTCTTAAATAAAAAAAATGTCACAAACTGTCAAATAATTAAATAAAACATTTTTACACATAGCAAATTATTGTTGTTCTTAATGAGCATTAAACCATTTTTACTATAAGAGGTTACCTTGAAATAAAGAGTGTGGCATAGATCTTTGATAAAGTAAGGCATTTCAAGTAATTTTTCCCGACACATTGGAAACAGTGCTGCAGCCGAGTAGCATTTTGCAATATTAATGCAGACTTGGACAGCAACATCATTTGCCTGACTACTCGCATTTAAAACGCCGACGCACCGATTGTAAGCAACTTGCAGAGTCTATTAAAGAATATATTTTAATGAGTTATTATTATTATTATTATTATTATTATTATTATTATTATTATTATTATTATTATTTAATTTAAAAAATGTTTTGGAAGGAAGTGCGAAAGATTAAGAAAGAGAATAAGGGGAATCTTCATAGAAAAATGAATAGGGATGGAGTTTTCGTAACTGATAAGATGGATGTAAAGAAGAGTGTGAAGTGAACACTTCGAAAATCTGCATAACATTAGAAATGATGAAGACGAGATAGTGAATGTGAATGGGTTTGATGATGTAAGAAGAAATAGGTATTTTGGGGATAAGGTAATTAGTAGTAGGGAGGAGGTAATGGGTAGAGTGAGAAAGTTGAAGAATGGCAAATCAGCAGATGTAGATGGAACTACTGGTAAAATGATCAAGAATATGAGATGGTGATTGACTGGATATAGAAGTTGTTTAACAAAGCGTTTGTACTGGGTGTAGTTCCGAAGGATTGAAGGGCATTGATAGCACCCTTGTATAAGGGAAATGTTGGTAAGGGGAACTGTAGAAACTATAGGGAATTAGTTTATCGAGTGTTGTAGGAAAGATATATGTGGGTATTTTGGCTCAAAGAGTGCGTCGAGTGACTGAGGGGATGATTGCTGAAGAACAAAGTGTATTTCGAAGTGATAAAGGATAAGTATTTCAAATTTTTACATTAAAGCAAATGAGTGAGAAAATGAAACAACAACAAACTGTATCAAAGTTCTATGGACTTACAAAAAGCGTATGACAGGATTAACAGGGAAGCTATGAGGCAGGTGTTGATGCTAAATGGTGTTGGTGGTAGACTTCTGAATGGAATTAAGAGAATGTATGTTGAGATATACCCTTGGCGAATGCAAAGGGACTAAATCTTGCATGAGCTATGGTTCTGCATGATGGTATATTGTTACCGGTATTAATGTATAGTAGCGAAACTATGTCATGGAATAAGAGGTATATAGCTGAGCTGCAGTCTGTTCAGATGGATAATAATTCTTAGGGGCGTGTTAGGTGTGAGAAGAATTGATAAAATGAGGAATGAATGTATTAGGAAGCTGTGTGGTGTGAAAAAAAGGCGTGAATGACAGAATAAATGTGTATTAAAATGGTTTGGTTGTAAGAAAATGATGGGTAATAGTCAGTTATTTAAGAGACTTAAGAAAACGTGGATCGAGTCGGTAAAAGATGTCAGAAAGAAAGGAATGTGAATTTAGCAGAAGCGAGAAGAATGGTACATATTAGAAGTAAATACATGGTTTTGGTTGATTGGCTGTGGTTGAATGGTTGTGGGCCTGGTCTAGGGGATGAACCCTGACATTGATGAGATACCACCTATTGAAATTTTGTGAAGCTCTAGGGTGAATTTCTGGCTGCAACGGGTTCGCCTAAGGATATGAGGGGAGGATAAAAGGAGGCCTAAGGATATGAGGGGAGGATATAGGGGGAAGGGTTCTTTTTAACTTAGATCATGTTCTATAACTTAACTATTCTGTTTCCAGTGCATGTTACGCACCCCACCAATAATCTAGGTATCCGAGGAGATGATAAAAAATAAATTTAAAAAATTAGTATACAAAGTAGTTAAAGTTATTGAGTATGAAATTAACAACTCATGAATGTGGTGGTGTAGTTTTATTAAAGTCCAAATATTGACACTGGTAAAATATATAGTTTTTGTTGTAGTTGCAAAAAATGTTAAGGTAATAAGTACGGAACAATAAACATTAAAAGAAAAATCAATTCTACCTCTAATCCTTTCTCCCTACGAAGTTCCTCAGCATTTAGAGCAGAACAATTTATAGTGTGATACGCAACTTCAGCAGCAGCCGCAAGTAATGAAGTTTCCTTGCTAAACAACTGTTCATCATTTGCTTCCATCTGAATGGTTTTTATTAACATTGGGTAGCCAGAATATTTATATGGTGCCAGAACTAAAATATATATATATATATATATATATATTATATGATATATATTATATTTAATATATATATATATAATTAATATATATATATATATATATATATATATTATATATATATAATAATAATAAATATTATCTATATATATATATACTTATTATATAGGAGGGGAAGTTACGCTCTCGAAAGCGATAGATTATCTTCCATTGAACATTGGGGTTTATGGTATATTCCATAACACACAAACCATAAAACACTACTACTACTACACTACTATAATATAGAAACATTTTTACATATACATTGTGTGGAGGAGAAATAATTCCCACAGGTATGTTCTGCATGTCGTAAGAGGCGACTTAAGGAATAAACGAACAGTGGTATTTGTCTTGGCAACACACTACCACTTATTTCACATGCTAGGAATGCTAATGCGATGCCTCAGACCTTTTCGTGACCACCTTTAAGCGACCTTTGTATTGAATCCCGTCTTGGCATTGGAACTGTTATGAAATAAATGGCGTGGAGGTGTAAGAGGAGAGAAGAGGCCGATGATGTAATTTACAAAGGGTAAAATTGGGTTATGCCCGTGAGGGGTTTTTCCAATACACTTCACAAAAAAAAAAAAAAAAAAAAAAAAAAAAAAAAAAAAAAAACTAAGTTCTGTTCATTATAGTAATGGACTCACCATCTTTATATCTAGAGAAGAGTATACTCTGAGTTCCGAGAATAAGAAGGATATTCTTTGGGTCAGGTCCATCTACTGAGTGAACGACTGCAGCAGAAAGACTGCACAGGAAAAAATTCATACTTATTCGGACTGTTCAAAATTGATCCTAAAACCAAAAAAATAACAATTTAAAAGTTATTTTAAACTATATATAATTATATAGTATATATAATATATATATAATATATACTATATATATATTTATATATATATGTACTATATATATTATATATATATATAATATATTATATATATATAATATATAATAACTCGGGATGGGCACGATTATGAATTTTTGCCGATTTGACGATGACGATTAGGAGCAAATTTCCGATGACGATTTTTGAACGACGGGACATTAATTTGAAAAACTATTTTCAATCTCCTCCTCTCTCTCTCTTACTCTCTCTCTCTTCTCCTCTCTCTCTCTCTCTCTCTCTCTTCTCTTCTCTCTCTCTCTCTCTTCTCTCCTCTTCTCTCCTCTTCTCTCTCTCTCTCTCTCTCTCTCCTCTCTCTCTCTCTCTCTCTCTCGATTGCAATGATGGACGATGAAAGTGGAATGGAGCTCTTCTCTCTCTCCTTCTCTCCTCTCTCTCTCTCTCTCTCTCTCTCTCTCTCTCGTCATCTTCTCTCTTCTCTCTCTTCCTCTCTTCTCTCTCTCATCTCTCTCTCCTCTCTCCTCTCTCTCTCTTCTCTCTCTCTCATCCCCCTAATATTCCTCCGTCTTCTCCTCTCTCGTTCTCTTCTCTCTCTCTCTCTCTCTCTCTCTCTCTCTTCTCGATACTATATATATATATATTAAATTATATACTATATTTATATATATATTATATATAGCTGTAGGACGGAGGGTCAAGGGGTTCAACTCCCAAATTATTTTAGCGATCAAAATTTTTGATACCTTAAAGTCTCAATAATAATAAAATAATAATAATAATAATAATAATAATTTTTTTTTTTTTTTGAGTGGATGACAGGGGGATCTCCACAGCACACAGAATGCGGCTAGGACCGTGCTTAGCAAGCAACCGACAGGAAATCCCTAACGAAAAACCGAAAGAGCGAAGACAAGCTGAGATGGTTTAGATCTTATACAAAATGTTCAGTTCCAAAAGGAAGGCAAAAATACGATCACTACGAATGAGATGATTCGGATAAGATGTGCTGAAGGTGATGCTGAAGAGGTATAGTTATGAGCACGTCAGGAAAGAACTTGCTTTGAAGGGGCGAGATGGCAACGCAATCCACAAAGAGATGACGACACAGTGAGAGGACAACTAGAGGAGCAAAACGGGCAGGTCGGGGGACCCCGCAACATAAGAAATCCATGGGTGAGATTGGTATACAAGACGCAATCGAGCCAGGACCACCTCCAGGAGGCGACTCTTCCTACAAGATGAAGACCACCGGCCAAGGACGGGTTTGACATTCCTGAAGTTTGGCGCAACGAGCATCCTCCGCCAAACATGACTGCCAGCCAGAGAGGAAGCCCCGACGCAAAGAGATGGAGAAATCTGTAGCAGGGAAATGGCCAAGACGCACAGCAGGAGGAAGGTAACGGGCACTCGACACCCTGTGTGCAGCCGCCCGTTTGGCTTCCCCATCGGCCCGTTCGTTGCCAGGAACACCCACATGGGAGGGAACCCAACAGAACTCAATGTTGTAGTGCTGCGCTGGTAACAAGCAGAGGGACTGTTGAATGGCACTGACCAACGGGTTACGGGTTGACCGGTCAAGCAACGACTGGAGAGCGCTCCGAGAATCCGAAAAGATGGTATAATTACCCCCACGAGCGAAGGTACTGATCCTGTTCACCGCCATGGACATTGCATTAGTTCAGGCTGAAAAAAAACAGACAACAGAGGGTGGAAGGGTATGGGATACAGTGATGTCCGGAAACACAGCTGAAGCTCCCACCCTTTCCTCCGTCTTTGAACCAGGTGTAAACCGCTATAGAGTCGCTATGGACCTCCGCGTGAGATACAAAGGAATCCCTCAACAGCACCGGGTGTGCCTGGACTTATCAAAGGACTGGATCCCACTGCAGAGAGCAGGAGGGCGGAGAGGACCCACTGTGAACGGTAGAGGTAAAATCAAAAATTTGCAAGACCGCTCGCTGCAGGAATGTCGATGAAGCCGAAGATGGAAGTAACAACCCCCTCAAATGGCCAATAAGAAGGGTTGTGACGGACACGCTCTATGATAGGTGTCAAGGCCGACGAGGTAGGAACCTGAAGACGGATGAACAGCGAGCACATGAGCTGCTCCCTCCGCAGGGATAGGGGCATCACCCCGGCCTCCACCTCCAGGCTCTCCCTCGGAGAGGAACGGAATGCACCCGTGGCAATTCTCAGACCTTCAGTCTGAATGGGGTCAAGAAGGCGGAGGTAGGACTGGAAGGTCTGCCCATAAATGGCACAACCATAGTCCAGTTTAGCCCGCACCAGCATGATGTAAAGGTGGAGCATGGTTTTTCTGTCCGCACCCCAAGTCTTGGAGGTGAGGTGCCGTAGGAGATCCAAGGAACGGCGGCAATTAGCTTTGAGGAGAGTAATATGAGGAAGGTACGTGAGGCGCTCATCGAGCAACAGACCCAGGAACCGCACCCTCGGCACCACATGGATAAGGGAGCCATAGAGACGTAACATTGGAGGCAATTGTAGGCGACCCCTACGACGAGGATTTTTCCGGAAAAGCACGGCTGTAGTTTTCGACGTGGAGAATGTAAAGCCACGCGCAGAGCACCAGGAGGAAACCCTATCGATGGCAACCTGAAGTTGACGTTCCATACAAGGAAGTTTAGCTCCAGAGATGTACAGGGCAAGATCGTCAACATAGATGGAGCAGCGCACTGACGTCGGGATGGAATCGATAACACCATTGAAACCAATAGCGAAAAGCAACACGCTCAGTACACTGCCCTGCGGCACCCCTTCGTCCAGGACAAAACGCCTCGACAGCGTGGCACCACAACGGACCTGAAACGAACGATCCGACATCAACAACTGAAGGAATAGGGGAAGTTGCCCCCTAAGTCCCAAGGAGTGGAGGCACCGCAAAACCCCCAACCTCCACGTGCTATCATACGCCTTTTCGAGGTCAAAGAAGACGGCCAGGGTCATTTTGTTGGAAGCAAAAGACTCACGAATGTCGTGATCCAACCGAAGGAGAGGATCCTGAGTCGAGCGATGGCGACGAAAACCAAATTGGTAGTCGGAAAATGCATGGAGTTGCTCCAACGTGGGAACAAGACGGGAAGCCACCAATCTCTCCATGAGCTTACATGTATTGCAGGTCAAGGAAATAGGGCGATGGTTATCGGAAGAAGTCGGATCCTTCCCAGGTTTGGGAATGGGGACAATATATGCAGTAGACCAGACAGGAGGGAAGACCCCCTCCACCCATATTCTATTGTATAAGCCGAGAAGGAAGGCAGTGGCAGATGGATGAGCATGGCGAAGCATCTGAAAGGAGATGCCGTCAGGGCCAGGCGCTCCATCCCCGCAAAGCTTGAGGGCGTCTAGGAACTCGGCCCTGGTGAATAGCCGGTTGTATGGAAGGTCTGTTCCAGGCGGAACAGAAAAATCAGGAAACTCCACCCGCAAGCGACTAGAACGAAAAGGTTCAGGATACCGGGAGCCGCTGGAGCAGGACGCGAAGTGATAACCCAACTCGTCCGCCACAACCCCGGGAGCAGAGATGACATCAGAAGTTTGCGGGCCGTAAACGAGGATAATAGGCGGATCAGCATGGTGTTTTCGTGAAATTTTTCGCACCTTTTTATGGACTGATGATACAGGTGTAGAAGAATTTACCGGTGAAGCGTGATGTGCGAAAATTACTCCGCCAACCACACAAACAAACCACCAAACCAACAAACAAACCCACCCACCCACACACCAACCACCACCCGTATCACGATATCGACCCATATAAACGCAACGGCGAGCGGGACCCGCACAGACAGCCTTACACCAACGACACAAGAATTGCCCACCTAGAACGTTGTGGACGAGTAACTGCTCATACCATATAGAACCCATATAATAACACTTACGCACTATTTCACGCATTAGCCACACCAAGCAGACACACTCATGTATCCCACAGGGTCGTTGCATCTCCGAACCCAACACCACCCAAGGTCCACAGCCAACCCACCCAAAAACCACCCACCACCCACCATGAACGGCAAAGCTAATACCTGACTTCAGCATTCGCGCTGAAAGAGATAAACATTCTGAACAGTAAGATGAAGGCCACATAACCGCCGGCGACGGGAAACACGTTAGTTGGCAGGGAAGATGGAAGTAAACGCTGGCCTGGTGAAGGAAGACCAGGTCTAGCCCTGTCATAGCCGCCAAGCCCAGAAAATAAGGTTGGAGTGCGGACTGGGCCGAATGATGGTATCACCGATTAGGGTCATAGTGGTCACTACACAGAGGAAGACGACTTTCCACCCCAAACGATCTAACAAAGACGAGATGGAACACAACGAGACGTCAACACAGGAAGAAGTGCCTGTATCAAAACGTTCAAAGGTGGGAAGGCCCGTGTTGAGACATCCCAAAGAAAAATCCTGCAAAATACTCAACAACCAATCGGCATTGGGGGACGTAACAGAGTCTCCCCACAAAGGATGGCGGAGGTTAAAGTCACCGAGGACCAACATGGGCGGTGGTGGGAGACACGTGAAAAAATCGACGAGGTCCTTCTTGGTATATTTACAGCTGGGCGCCAGGTACACCGAGCACAGCGTAAGCGGCGCGTCAAGATGGATACGAGCCGCCACGGCATGCAGCGGAGTAGAGAGTGGAATGGGAGTAAATGGGACAGACTCGTGAAGCAGGATCGCTGCCCCACCTCTGTCGCTGGAGTCACGATTCAGGGAAACTAAGGGAGCTCCACATGTCACCTTTGAAAAGTATGCAAAAAGGCTTACGGCTCACGAAGTAAAATGCAACTCCATGTAAACCAAAAACACGCCCAACGAGCAAAGACTAAATGATCGACCAATCAAATCTCCTATCAGCTCTTCGTAATTAGCACACAGTAATCGCGCGCAGTTCACACCTAATGGTGAAACGTGCATCAAACGAAATAATCAACATGCCGTCAGGACGATTCCGTGACAATAGTCACGATAGTTTGAAGGATGTGCAGTCTTCTCAGAGGTGAGAGGCGGAAAGGGCCGTGAGCGCACCTCGGAACGAGACCCCACCGACAGCGAACCATACAACCCACGAGAAGAAGAGAGGGCAACAGAATCACCCACACAACCCACAACCAAAAGCCCAGGGAATATGTGGGAACACCCACCATGCGTATACCGAGAGGTCATTCCTGAGACATCAGAGAGGGCTCGCCAAAGAGGCGCGCCAAGTCACACTCCACATTTCGAACATCCCTCCCCTCAGACGCACCCCTGCCAGACTTCTTAGCAAGTCGGGAAGGGGGACGCGTCTTGCCAGGAGGCGCCCTAACAAAGGCTGGGGAAGATGGAAGAGGATTACAAGTAGGAATGGTGTCGGCGGGAGTGAGATGAGACACATCGGAAGACAAGGGTATGGCGTCAGCAGTTAAAATCTCGGGCGAGGTGTCAATCGATACCTCCTCGGACCTCCCCTCGGGTGGGACAACAGTGTCAGCACGCGACACCCCCACGGAAGAAGAGTAGTCCGAAGAGTCCATCGTGGCATCCGAAAAAGTTTCAGAGTCGCTTGAATAGTGCAGAAGCGAAGGGGGCTTAGGCGGAGTAAGTAGTAAATTATCAGAACGGGCAGAGGGCGGACCACTGGCCCGAGATCGGCCACGCGGGTTGTCAGCGCGGCGAGCCCGTTTAGGCAGGACAGAGACAGGTCCCCCAGTACAAGCGGGATCCTTCTGCTTCAAGAAGTCCGCGGCCCGATAAGCAAGCGAGTAAGGATGTCTGTCCCGGGAAGAACCGCCCTTGGACGACTCTACGCAACCGTTAAGAGGGACTGCGTGTTTCCCGGCGAAACAGAAGCAGGGCGTTTCCGGGAGACGGTACAGGTAGGCTCCGACGAGGCACATGGACGATTGCCATCGCCCTCAGAAGCGGAACTTATCGCAAAATCAGATATCCCCTTGGGAGCTGCATGGACCTCTACAAGGAGAGGAGCATGAGAGAGGGTCGTGTGTGTCGGCGAAGAACGACGAGAGGGCCGGCGGACCATTTCGGGAGAGTTGGGAGGACAATTGTCCAGAGCCACAGAAACCACCGAAACAGGTGATCCGGTAACCGGCACGGAAGGCCGAACGGTCGAACGTGAAAGCGGAACAAGCTCCGGACACAACGCACGGGGGCGATGAGCAACGGAAGAGGCAACCGCAGATGGAGTGGACGCTGCCGCAGCATAAGAGAGAGGAAGATGAGCCAGCTTCTCTCTCGCCCGGCGGGTAGCCTCACGACGGTCATATTTATGAATGGCGCACTGCTCCAGGATTTCCTTCTCCAAGGCGAAAAAGGGGCAGTGGACAGAGGAGGCCGGGTGTGGCCCCTTACAGTTAGGACAACATGGAGGATCTCTGTCACAGTTCGGGTGGAGAGAACTGCCACATGTCGGACAGATGGTCTGGGGAGACCGACAATATTTCTGGGGGTGACCAAATTTATGGCACTTGAAACATCTTCTCGGGAAGGGCACATAAGTCCGAACCGTGTGCATGGTAAAACCAAGTTTCACCTTGGATGGAGGGAAAGGCACAGAGAAGGTAAGTAACAGACGAGGGTTCGTCTTTGAGGGGTCATCCTTACGTGGAGGGAACCGATAAACGTCGGTGATAGGCACGTGGTGAGCCTGTAAATGAGTTAGGATGTCAACCGAAGCATCGGAACAGAACTCCGGCGCATATATGGTACCCTTCGACGTGTTACGAACATCGTCAGGTTTAGAAATGACGGGAATCTTCCCCAGATGGGATAGGGAAGCAAGGACGTTGCTCTGGGTACGAGAGGCAGCACGAACCAAGAGGGAACCGTTCCTCATTGGCGTAGCCTGTGGCTCAGTAGTTTGAAGAGCAGCTTCCAAAGCATCACTAAGGATGAGCTGGCTCACAGAAGTCAGTGGACGAGATGACGTTGAATGTAAATAAAAATAAAGCGGGTAGGAATCAAGACCCGGAACCCCTGGAGGGGGGTCGGAGAAAGTGATCGTCGGCGTTGGTTTATACTGGCGTTTAGGAACGGAACCCCGCTGACGCAGGGGCTCCTGGAATGGCAAACGTAAAGACGGAGAGACAAGGGTATTCTGAGAGGCCACAACAGCCTCACCTGGTCTAGACGGGGCAGGCCCTGAAACGGGACCGGAATCGAGGGCGATAGGGGTGGGTGGTTGAGTACCAACCATTTCATCAACAAGGGCGTCAAAGCCCCTGCTGGTCGCAGGCCTGGGAATGGCCAGGGAGGGGACGGGTTGGGGACCCGCCAGATGGTGATTGCCGCCTTTCTGGAAAACGGTAAACTTTTAGATTTTCTTCCCATGAAAAATACTCCTGCAAAACATCAGCACCGCAATAAATAAACACAAATTCAATAACACAAATGATGAATAGAAACATAAATCCCGGCAGCGTAACCGCAGCAACCGCGCCCACCACAGGCCCAGAGCTACATACCTCCCCCCTAGAAACCCCACCCCGTAGGGTGGGCCATGGGTGTGGCCTCGGGAAAGCCCCCCGGAACTCCGCGTCCAGTCCCAAAGATGGAAAATAAAAGCCGTGCACCACACGGATAAGACGCGAAGCCCAAGATTATGCGCCCAAGTGCAGGACAGCCTCCTCACAGGTTAGGGCAAGGTTCGGGACCCCTACAATAAGCGGCCCGGAGAAAGGCAACAAAAACCGGTTTTTAACCTGTACCCTCACCCACGTAGGAAGGAGGGCAAGATGGGCCCATGACACACACAGAGACAACAGCCCGGTAGCCACCAGGAAGCAGGGGAATGGGGAGACTCCCAGAAGAGAGAGATCAGGGATACGTAGGGTAGTACGTACAGAAAACGGAGGAGAAGGGACATAAACTGAGGAAGGGAAGGGTAAGGGGAACGGGAATAATAATAATAATAATAATAATAATAATAATAATAATAATAATAATAATAATAATAATAAAAATAATAATAATAATAATAATAATAAAAAAAAAAAAAAAAAAAATAATAAAAATAATAACAAGAAAAAAATAAAAATAATAAAAACAATAATGAGGGAGGGGAGTAAACAAAAACGAAATATAACAAAAGAAAGAAAGTGGCGCTTCGCAGACACAAAAGTGTCTGTGCCCCCTCTCGACGGCAACGAGGCCACCTTCGTGAGGGGGATAATAATAATAATAATAATAATAATAATAATAATAATAATAATAATAATAATAATAATAATAATAATAATAATAATAATAATAATAATAATAATAATGGCTTTTATTAATATTGGAAATGAGGAGACATGTTTGTGGTTCATAACGATTTCTTAGGTTAAGTGGCTGTTCCTCATACATATATATATAAGATTTAGACAGGCCGTAAACTAACAAGGTTGCTCCTGTGTCCACCTTGATAGCCAAATTGGTTATCTCAGTAGGGATTAATGATGGATGTATAAATTTAAACAGATAAGGATGGGGAGCTGTAACGGTTTCGATGGATGAGGAGGTCTTCCTTCTCAGAAAATGTTTTCTTTCCTCATTCATTCCTTCTAAAACTAAATCTTTCTTTCCTCATAATCCATGGTTCGATCGTGCTTATTCTCTGGCCATTCAGGCTAGAGACAGTGCCAATTGGGGAAAAAATTCTCGTTCTCCCCTATCACTCTCGCTAATTTTCATTCAGCTAGAAATCGTTGCAGGGATACTCTTCGACGCGCAAAAGCTGGCTTTCATCAAAGGAAAGTGCGCTAACCTCCTTGGTTCTCCTACTGACAAATCTTTCATCTCTAGCAACTTCTGTAAATCTGCCTTCCTCCTCTTATTCGATCTGATATTGTGTTTGCTAATTCTCCAACTGAAAAGGACTAATCTCTTCGGCCCCTCGCTCAACTATATTTCTATTGCTCAATGTACTAAGCACTTTTCCCTCCCTCATGTTGGAAGCCTCACATGTCCAACCATATTCCGAAAAAAAGGAAGCCGCTCTGATCCTTCTTACTTTCGCCCTGTAGCTCTCACTTGTATTTTATCTAAAAGATCTTTGAAACCCTTCTTAACTCACTTCTTAGATATCTGGGAAACTCACTCCGATCGCCAGTACGCTCTCGTTGCCACGAAGTCTACTGGCGATATTCAAATTTCCTATCAAACCGATTTATGTTTTCGCTCTTAGGAACTACGCGGAGACTTGCGTGGTGGCGCGCTTGACATATCAAAAGCATTTGACCGAGTATGCACGCATCAACTGGTCCTCCAGTTTCCTCCTTCTCTTTCTTTACTTATGTCTAGCTTTCTTTCAAATCGCTCAATACCGGCTGTTGTTGATGTGGCGACTTCTCCTTCTTTATCTGTCAATAGTCTGGTGTCCTCAGGCGTTCTTGTCTTATCTTCCTACTTTATTCCTACTTTTCATTTATGATATTCTCACCTGCACCTCTTAACTCTATCCACTCGTATTTCAGATGACTCGGACCCTTCATTCTTAACTCATATCAATTCTACTCACACTTTTACTTCTGGAATTGCCTCTCGTCTTAATCTTTCCGATTTTATCTCGCTGATGGATAGAAATAACTTTTGTGAAATTCAATTCTTTAAAAAACCCAACTTTTACAAAATCTCCTTCTCCAAACTACCTTCTAATTTCTGTCTCTTTCGACGGTTCGTCGTCTCTCCTGTTGACAATATAAACATCCTCTGCCTTAACATAAACAAAAAAATGTTCTGGAAACCTCACATCACAACGAGTTGCTAGGACGGCCTCAAAGAACTGGAAGTTCTGTTTAGAACTGTGAGACTTTCCTCCTTTTCTCCAGGTTGCTCCGCTATACAAAAAGGTCTCAATCCGCCCATGTATGGGATCCTTGTATACTCTCTATCTGGGGGGGGGGCTCTTTGGTTTCACCCGGCTTTTGACAGGGTCGCACGGTCAACGGCCAAAAAGATTATAAACTGTTCGTGTTCTTTCCAGTTCACTTGACCCTCTATCTTTGCGCAGGCCGATGTTGGTGCTTTATCTCTTATCCTATAGGTACCGCAGCGGCTAGTGCTCGAGGGAACTTATCACTCCCGTACCACCACCTTTACGACGCCTCGTAGCACAATAGGTGATGTAATCTGCGCACGAGTATTGTTTTGACATTGGTAACTCCAGGCATAGTTTGCTGTGGTGCTTCCATCTTTCCCACCACCTCTGTTTTTTGGAATTCTCTTCCATCTTCTGTATTTCCTACTTAATTTAATCCCCTCCCTTTAAAGCCTGCGTCTGTGCTCATATGGGTAATTTGCGCTAGAGGGTGAACTTTTTGCAGAGTAATACACCCCCTCTTGAATAGGGCTCTGCCCGGAGTGGTGGTGACAACTGTTAAAAAAAAAAAATCCTTGAATGGCAGAATATTCGGGCAAATGAACTGAAATCTCCTATTCCCCCCCATTTCCAAAACATTCATTCAGATTATCCCAGAAAATCGCTCTCTCTTCAACATTACCTCAGATGGATCATATTTCGCAACCACACAAATTTTGACCTTTTCAAACTTAAATTTACCTTTAAACTTCTAGTACTCACACACACACAAAATTCACCATAGCTCTCTACCACAAACTCACTCATCAGAATTGCAAATGCTTCTATCCCCTCCCATTCCTTTCCACAGCAACACCAAAACACATTTCACACACACCACTCATTTCAACATTTCCTTTCATCTTTGTTTCAGTCACAGCGAGCAAATCAAATTGCCCTTTCTAAATACATCCATCACTTCTCTCCTCATCTCCTCAACATTTATTCCTCTGACATTTCATATACAGATACGATTCATTACATTTTCGCCGAAGGATAGAAAGGCGCTTACTGCGATCAGACCTTCCCCGAGGCATGCATTAGCATTCCTGGCAAAAAAGATAAGTGTAAGTAGGGAATGGTTAAAAACCAACCTAACTACAACCGTCCCTTAGTCGCCTTCTACAACAAGCAGGACATACGAAAGTGGGCAATTTTTTCTCCCTACACGGTATGGATAAAGGTGATAGGGATGTCTGTAAGATGTTGGCTAGAAGAGGGGTGTGGATATAAGTATGTGATATATGATATGTTGTCTGGAGGATGAGTGTGGATATGAACGCATAACAGAAAGGCGAACCATAAGGCACTGGAATGTCATACAAACCATTAAGCAAAATGGGTATATATATATATATATATATATAATATATATATATATATATATATATATACTATATTATATATATATATAATATATATATATATATATATATATATATATATTATAATAATATAATATATATATATTATATATAAAAATTATATTATTATATTATTTATTATTATTATTGAGTTTTAATATTATTCAAAATTCTCTAAATATTTGTTCAATTAATCGGCAAAATTGCCGATGACGATGACGATGTAAAAAAAATATGCCGATTTTTGCCGATGACGATGACGATTAATGTCCCATCAACTAATAATATATATATATAATATATATATACTATATATATATATATATATATTATATATATATATATTTATATATAATATATATATATATATATATATTATAATATATATATATATATAATATATATATATATATAAACTTAAAAACAATTCCATTGTTACTTTTGTTCCTCTGCGTAAGGAAATCGAGCTTTGAAGTCAGCAATCCTTTTCACTTGATCAAACCAAGTGTACACCTCTAAATTTTAGTTCATGACCTAGAAAGATAAAAACCCACACAGCCTATGCAGGGGATTTAACCACGGACCTCTTGGTTGATATGAGTTGTGCCTTTGGTCAGAAGGAGGTAGTGTCTGACTGGGCTCTTCCATTTTACTGTTGTAATTTTGTTTATTTTATGGTCTTATTTTTTGTGCTAATGTTGATTTTTGTATTATAAAAATAGTGGTGTTAGTAGCTTTGTGTATTTTATTTTTTAAGAACATCAGTTCTTAAAAGTTTAATTAGCACTATTTATTGGACCAGGCCAGTATTTAATGAGCCTACCCTATGCCAGCTTAGTTAGAAGACTTACTGTATACCGTGTGTTGCAGGATCTCTCTCCC